>QGSO01000148.1:2970004-3248430 GCA_011037825.1 Carya cathayensis
AGGAAGATGAGAGAAGATATAAAAGAGATCCTGCCATGAATTAATGGAAATTAATGATGGATGCACATGCATCCGATAAAAGTTATCGATTCTTTTTTTTAAAAAAAAATTAAACGTTTTTAAATAAGTTTATGAATTTTTTTCTTTTTTTAAATGTTTAAAATGATTTGAAAAATACTTGAAGAAAACCATAACATAAAAAAAAGTACATTTTATACTTCACGGTAGAACCACTCAAGCCCCCCTCTCCTAAATTAATTTGAGAGGACATAAAGCTCGAAAAGAGAGACAAAAGTATCCTGCAGCAGCTGAACAGGTGGGATGGAACATAAAACAATGCACTTTGCTTCAATGTGAAGTGAGAGATTGAGAAAAAGGGAGCTTCTAGGCAGCCAAGACATCTTCATATTTCTCAAACATAGTGGATGTAAAATCAAAAGACCATGGGAGTTTATAAATTCATCAAACATAATGATATTCACCCTCAGATGAATTGTGGAGAGCATTTCGAGGGCCTTAGGCCCTCAACCATCATCGACAGTATTGTTGGTCGTTGGACCATACTATTAACATCCACCCTTGACCATCATCGACGGTACTGTTGGTCATTGGATCGTAATATTAACATCCACGCTTGACGAAAAAATGGATCAACATTATCAATTCTATCTCAGTTATTGAAATAAAATATATTAAAAACAAAATAGTCCAACTTACCCTATTCAACTCAAATCAAGAACGAATCAAAAGGTTGGGTTTTTCTACATTTACTTTAATTCCAATTCTAAATTGATAGACATTCTCCATTTACTTCTGTTAGCTTATAAATTGCAAATCCAGTGGAAAGGAATAATTTCTTTGCAGGTGAGGAGCCATATGAGGTAAAAAATTCATATACATTGTAAAGGATAGCTAACAAGGGTGTTCTAATGCATTGTAGATTCTTATTAGACTTTTTGCATATTTATTGATCAAATTATTTTTAATTAATGATCATATTCTTAATCAACTTTTTTTTTTTTTTTTGTCTCGCCAATGAACATAATCATATTCGGAATCATTTATGAAATATCAATCTCATCTAAAATGTCTTCTATATCTTACTGTTTAGATTACTTTATCATAACTGTAAGAGCACTAGTTGTAAAATAGCTAAGTCAAATTTTAGTAAAAGTTTACCTAAGTTGCATAAATTATATTTACACCAAACTCAAAAAATGCATAGTATTTTTAATCAACACCAAACTCATTTGCCAAATCTAACTAGCCCAAGTTGCTGGCCAAATCATATTTTGGCCATAAAATATTCCTACCCGCTTGTATTCATCGCGCGCCAAAGCACATGAAAACTCCAGAAAGAGAAATGGAAAACACACCAACCTCTTTAACGTCTCCCATACAATCCAGAGTAATCATCAGCCATCAACAACTGCAACCATCGTTCAGGAATCCCATTGTCGCCCACTGTTGGTGCCGATCACCTTCTAGTAACCCCTCTACTTTTCTGCCTTTTGCTCACTCTAAACCCTTTCCCTCCCTCTCTTTGAAAAATCCTCTCTATTTATAAAAAATTGCCTGCTTTCCTCAGGCTATTGATTGGGTATTGCTAGTTTGTTGTAGAATATTGATCTTGGTGGTAAATATTCACCGTTTTGATGTTTGATTTCATATTGAGCATTCTCTGTATTTGATGAAATTTCTTAATGGATACAAGTTTTGATTTTTCTTTAATTCCATCGGTTTTACACCTTTGTGTGTTTTTTGGTCATTTTATTTACTCAAATCTCTACTTTGGAACTGCACTGATTACATGTAGAATTTGTGTGGGTATGTGTCATTTTGGGTTGGCATCTCTCTCGTATAAAATACATGTGTACTCTGCCATCCCCGTTTATGTTCTCTACTTTGGTGCTCTAAAGTTGATGATTATGTTTATACAAGCACCATGCAACTTGAAGTTTTTTTTTTTTTTTTGTTTAAATATGCATATTGCCTTTGGGATAATTCATTATTGAAAGAGAGTTGCTAGAGAACAAACAGATCTCACAAAGGGATTCCACACATTTATGTTGCACACTAGCAATGTGACACATCTCTCTTCTTCTTCTTTTTCTTTTTCCCCCTCTATCTCCCTCTTTCTCCCCCCACTCTCCTTGCTCTCCCCTCTCCCCTTCCCTCCATCGACTACCACACTGACCACTGGTGACCCGCATACGGTTGATTTATGATCGCAGCCATGACGGCCCCCTCTCACGGGGTTGTGAACGCCATGAATGAAGCTCTCATGTGTGCACCTCTCCTTGCACATGGGATGGACCAGCGTGACAATGGAGGGGCACCCGCAGCCACATTGTGGTCCACCGGCATCGTCTGTTTCCTCTGAGACAATCCTCGATTGCCTGGCCATTTGGCCTCGAGATGCTACTAGGACGCAGTAGTGGCCGTTAACTCCTCGTCCTAATCGAGCTGTGGTGCAGCAAGGGTGCCGGCAACCACCACGTGGACCACCGACATTTTCTATTTCCCAAAGCAATGCTCCTGAGCACTGTGGCATATGGCAAGCAACTGTGGCCTTCATGGCCAGCACAGGAGATAGGGCATGGGGGGAAGGGGAGAAAAAAAAATTTTGGGGGGGTGGGGGGGAAGAGAAAGGAAGAGGAAAAAAAATAGAGGAAGACGTGGCACAATGGGAGTGTGCCACGTTAGTGGTGGGTCTCATGTTTTATTCATTTTTTAAAAACAATTACGCAGCGATTGCACAATTTACGATTGCAAATATCTTTTTTCTTATGAGATCCCTTTATGTCTATAGTATTTTTCATAATGAAAATCCTAATCATTTTTGTGTGTGTTGTGTTTTACTTATTGATATGTTGGACTATGTTACTTTAGTTTCACTTGTTTATGCTTGCACATACGGAGGGCAATCTTGCTGAAGCAATGCTTTTGCTTAGCTTATGAAAACCTGATCTCGAAGCACCCAAGATGTCTGATACCTTTCTTGTGTTTTATTGGAATAATTAATAAATAATCAAATCCCAAAAGGCACTACATTTTAACAATCTTTTTGTACACAGCCCAGTAGATGTTATTTGGGTTTTGTCTTCCCGCAGTCCTGAGAATAAAAATAAAGAATGTTCCTCCCTTTTCTCACAAAACCTAAAGCCTATTTGTGAAGGAAAATAACACTCAATCCAATTAATTACATGGCGACAGCCCTCACATTTCTTAGAACACTCACAATGATTTATCTATCCTATCTTTTAAAATACATCATCAAAATCTACTTTTTCTATTTTACATACTGATTTTTACAAAATACCATACATCAGCTTATCTATTTTTTCTTCATATCATTTAAATATTATATTTTTTAATCTTTTTTATTCAATTTAAATATTTTCTCTAATATCCTCGTATTTTTTATATTTGCAATAAGCCAACCAGTTGGCAGTTTTGTTAAGAATTCGGAGATTGGGCTGTTGAAGCCATCTTCCTGCGAATCTTTCCAAACAATGACAATCAAGTACTACACTTCCATTACCAAATTTGAACAATCGGACTAATCAGCAACATCCACCACTCATTTTTCCTCAAAAGCATACAACACCACATCATTCCAGCGCCCAATTCACTACTAAAAAATGTTTTCCCCAAAGCAAATGTCTCAACGCGAATTCATTCGACTAAACCAGTAAAGCCAACTCGACAAACCCAAAAAAAACCCAGCATCCTAAATTTTTAAGAATTAACGAACCCAGAAAAACCCAACTCGACAAACCCAAAAAAATTGGTGCTTTCATGCATTTTGAAGAGAGAGAGAGAGAGAGAGAGAGAGAGCAAATCTTGAAGCAAAAAATGATGGATGATCGGTGATGGAGTTGATGAGCGAAGTCCCTCACATGGAAGGCTCGGCACCAAGCAACGAAGAAATGGTGGAAACAAGAGAGAGAGAGAGAGAGAGGGTCTGAAATGAGAATAAAGAGAAATTGAGAAAATCAGCTATGAAAAATAAATGAATTAAAAACTTTTAGAGGGATGAACAGGTTCCTCTACATGTAGCGGATTCCCTGTAGCAAAATGTAAAGTGATTTTAAAATAAAAGATCCAATAGAATGCACTTTTAAGAATATTTCTTTATATTTTAAAGATAAATGTATTATAACGCATCCATTGGGAGTGTTCTAAGATCTTACTCGCAGGTTTGAAGATATCCTTTTGTACCCTTCCAATACGCTTGAGCTAGCTGTACCTTCACCTACACTGGGTCCTTGACTCTTGCTTTCTTTTTTCTAGTAAATTTACTCCTTGTTCTACAAAATACGATGATCGCCTCTTTAACTGTTGATTATTTAATTTGTGGTATGACATAGAGCAGGCCAAAATGTTTACATCATTGCTAGAGTAAATTTATTTTTTGCTACATTCTAAAGGTCCACGCTTTACTGGGTAATACTCACCTGCATGATCGGTTACATGTGAATGTTTGCATCTCGTTTGCTTTCACGACTGAAAACTAAAACTTTGAAAACTTTTCAAAATTTTTGTACTGTAAGAGGTTTTACAAAAATAAACACACATTTTGATCTACCAGTTTTCATTTCAAAATATCTCAAGTTTCTTCTCAAAATATCTCAAGTTTCTTCTTAAGTTTTCATCTCTTTGAATCTCACTTTATTTCAATATTGTTCCCTCCAATAATATATTTTAAATAAATAGTGTATTGACATGAATACACACTGCAAAAAAAGTAAAAGCTGTACCAAATGTGCAGCAAAATATTTCATTAAAAATAAAAAATATTTACACATAAGGACCATAAGGTAAATAAATAAAGGAAACAGAAAAAAAAAATTGTACCATTGGTAAATAAATAAACAAAAGAAGCAACCCAATAAAAAATAAAAAATAAAAAAGGACCAAATGGTTAAAAAAAAGGAAGCAAAAAAAAAAAAAAAAGCACAATTGGTAAATAAATAAACAAAGGAAGCAACCAAAAAAAAAAAACAAAAAAAATAATAATAACCAAATGGTTTAAAAAAAGGGAAAAAAACGAAGCAGCCAAAAAATAAATAAAATTGCATCATTGGTAAATAACTAAACAAAAAAAGCAGCCAAAAAAAAAAAGAACTAAATGGTTTATAAAAAAATGCACCATTGGTAAATAAATAGACAAAGAAAGCAGCAAAAAAAATTTTTTTTGACCAAATGGTTAAAACAAAAAAAAAAGAAACAGCAAAAAAAAAAAAAATCGCACAATTGGTAAATAAATAAACAAATAAAATACTATAAAAAATACTACAAGTACTTGTAGGTCCCATCATATTGCTAACTATAACAAAGTCAAAATAATCTCATCTCATCTTTAAAAACAAACACATATTTCATCTAATCTCATCTCATCTCAACATATTTCAAAAGATTTTATCTTATCTTATCTCATTTCTGAAAACAAATGAGAGCTTTTAGCCTTGTGGGTGGAAAGTTAACTGAAAAATATACTCATGAATTTAGTTATAACGCTTTTCTTGTATGCTAGAATGTTAGCTATAAATATGACCTGTCCAATCTTCAAGTTCTGTAAACTACATGTCCATGTCCAAACATATCTAATGGGAGTGGATTCAAGAACTCACTAAGATGCCTATTTCACAAATTTTCTAAACAACAATGGCTTTTTGATGGAATTCACAAATGAGAAATGAATAACAACTATTTCCACCCTTAGTTGAGGTTATTGAAGTTGAACCTAGTGTACAAAAATCACAACGAGGTAACAATTTTAGTAACAAGAAAGATTTGATGCTTGTGGAGGGATAGCTTGAAGTTTCCTTAAATGCAGTGCAAGAAAAAGATCAAAAGCACCCGATGTTATGGAAAAGAATTCATAAATATTTTGAGAAAAACAAGAAATTTGAATTTATACGTAACTACACATCTCTAATGAATCTGGGGCCAGCGATTCAACAAACAATAAATAAATTTTATGGTTACTTGGCACAAGTTAAAGGAATGCATTCAAGTGGCTTTAATGATCAAGACAAGATATATTTTTCATCTTTTTTAATTGTTCATTAATTTCATGCATAATTATATTAATATAAACTTAACTTCATGATGCTTAACTTGATGTAGATTGGTAAGGCAAACGAAATGTAACTAGAATTAGATAATAAAGCTTTTAACTTCGACCATTGTTGGCGCGTGCCGAGATTTCATCCAAAGTGGATGCAACATATGGAAATGGTGAAATTAAAGAAAAAATCACAGCTAAATAGTGACAGTTGGAAGAATATCATCATTAAAAAAAAAAGACTGATAAAAAATTATATCTGTTAGATTAATATGAACGTTAAAAAATTAATGTATATTTTTTTTTAATAATGAATGAATATTCTAATTACAATTACAATTAAGATAAATAAAAATATCAAAATTAATATTTTAATATAATAAAAAATTTGAAAAGTTTATTATTTGATATTGTTAAAAAGTGATTAATTAAATTTATAAAAATAAAATCCTAATTAAAATTTGGCCAAATTTTTTAATCAACTGCTCTAAGATTGAGATTTTGTGGACCAGTCGAAGAGGACTTCTTTTGGGCCGCTAGTGAGGGATCAAAGGCCACGTGACTGTATCTTTGTCATATCCTCCAGTCCTTGCTGTTCAAAAATTCCACTTGACACGTGGTCTGGGTTGAGAAATGTTACGTACAGTCTTCTGTAAGTAGATTTAGGTAATTTTATTTTTAAAATTTTTTAAAATTATAAAAATATCTCTTCTAAAATTATGTTTTTTCTCATTTGATAAAGAACCTGTACATGTAGTCTCTACTTGAGGACTGTAAATGAAATTTCCCTTTTGGGTTTTAAACTCGACCCAAGTTTGATGAGTAGGACGGTTCAGGTGTTAAGGTCGAACTAATTTAAGGAAAATTTGACTCTGGCCTAGCTCTCTCTCGAATGTATTTTGTATGGGGGGTAATATGTAATACAGTTTGTGAATTCAATATAAATACAATATAAAATTAGTGAATTTAAGTTTAATGTTAATGAGTTTAGGTAAAAATGAATTGACATATTAAGACATGATTTATAAAGTATCAATATCAAATTAACATGCTTAATCAATCCATTTAAATTTTATTTTAAAATCATAATTTCATTATTATTGAGTTGTAATATTGATATTTTTCAATATATTTACATTTTTATTGTTTAAATTATAATTTTGGATCTATCCTTATATTTGTTATTTTAAAGTGTGTAATATTGGTTTTATTATATGTTAAAATTTGAAAAATATTGATATTTTTTATTAGTTGGTAGTATTATTTTTTTAGTATATTGTGGTTACTAATAAATATACATTTGAACTTTTATATGGAATGATGTTAATTAGGTCAAATGAGTTATGCATGTTAGTTCAACTTATTTACATGAAACGTGTTTAAATGAGTCATGTTGTGTTGTCTCGTATCTAATTAATTATTAAACTAATCAAAATGAGTGACAGGACACGATATATTAAAATGAGTTCAATTAAGGTTTGAAAGTTTGATACATTTAACTTCAAAAATTCGGTTAGAGTTGAATCATATAGTCGAATATTTATTACATGATACAACATGAACATGATCCGATAACACGAATTGTCACCCCTAATATATTACATGTTATAGAACTATCAAAGATTATACTATAATGTTTATATCCTTCCATTAAGACTAGGCTATAAAAATTGTGTCAATTCCAATATTTTATATTCATCTTAACAATTAGAATTAGAAAAATGTGCTAATAGCTAGTTTTTAATAATTAGAAAGTATAATCTGTGAGTTTTGACATCCTTGGGTGCAAATGACAAAAATAATAATAATAATAACAATAATAATTTGTCATTCTCCAAATAATGGAGACTCTTGATACTCAACAACGTGCTGGTTTTCTCAGCGGTAATCACATGCATCAGCCACTATTCGCCACCTCAACTGTTCTGTTGAAATCTTCCCATAACGCCTCCACTTTACTGCCCCTCCCAGCGGAGAGAGAAATATTTATAAGCACTTCAAACATACCAGATCAAAAGCAACTGGAGATTATAGACGTAGCCAGACCGAGATGTGGCGGTGCGTTTCTCGAGGCCTTCGCGTCCCTTCTTCTCCGGCCTCTTTCAAGATCGCTCTCCAATGACTCCCTCAGATCTCACATTTCGCGCTTCTTCTCCACTGAATCGGTGCGATATCTCTCTCGCACGTCCAATAATTAAATCTTCGGGTTAATGCTCCTTTCCGTCTTTGATTAGTCTTTTCTTGGCTAGGTTCTACGTTCTTTCTTTCTTTTTTTTTTTTTTCTTCTTTTTTTAAGTTAAGTTTTACGTTCCTTATCTGATTGATTTTCTGTTCTCATGGATTCCTTTAGAATTTGCTTGGATCGATATTTGGTTTTGTTTCATGACCGATATCCTCCTACGTGATTAAAAAAAAATGTATCTGCCTCTTGTTCACTCATGGATTTTTTTGTTGTAATTTTGCTCCGAGTGGTTGCCAAGCACTTGTAAGAAAGATAATCTAAGCTTATTCGTCTCAGATTCTCCATTGTTCGGAGTTCCAGGCAGCAACTGGAATGTTTTATTCGAGTTTAACACATAAATTATCTATTTGTTCCAATATCTTATTAGCTCATTTACTGTTATTTTATTCAACGTGTACGCGTTTTGTAGTTTTGTTTTTCCTTTTTCCTTGATAGAGAGGGGTTTCACTTTTGCTTTCCAAAGCTTTGGTTTGGTAATAAGTAGAGGTGTAAATGAGTCGAGTTGGAGCAAGTAGTGGATGGTTGTTCATTTAACTTTTATTCGAACATCAGTCAAATTCAAGATTGTCACCAAGTTTCCTTTATATTCACGAACAGCTTATCTGGTTTTTGAGCGAGCTCGAATTTGTTCATGACCTACTTATTTGACAAAACAAATTATTTATATTATGCATGTAGCTTTATCTATAAATTTTGATAAACCATCTTTAGGCTTTTGTGTATATTTTTATACAGTTTATATATTCATATATGAGTGTATATATTTATATTTTTTTTCTTACTTATCAAAAAAGAAAATATTTTCATATATGAAAGATTATATTCATAAATATTCAAACAATCCATATTGTGTAAAGAATATGGTTTTCTTTTATATTTTTCAATACTTAAAATATACTCAATATAAAGTTAAAGATAATATTATAAAGATGATAAGTACAAAGATATTTGAGTTTATATAAAACTTAGACGAGTCGAGCCAAGTTTTATATGAATTGTATGATTTAATAATATCATCATTTCTGTTTTCTAACGGCTCATTTAATGAATGAGTATAGTCAAAATCAAGTTTCTTTGAGCCCGTTTTGACCTGTTTGTTGCATAGTCTTGTTTATTTACAGCCCCAGTTATAAGACATCCCTTTTGCTTGTGGCAGACTGGGGGGCGCTCCTCGTACACAATAGTTGATCATACGTATGATGCCGTTGCTGTAGGAGCTGGTGGTGCAGGGCTATGAGCAGCCATAGGACTTTCAGAGCATGGGTTCAATACTGCCTGCATTACAAAGCTATTCCCTACTCGTTCACACACTGTTGCAGCTCAGGTATAGATTATAGAACTAAGAGTTGTATATTTGGTAACTAGTACATATATGCAGTATTAAATTCGTATTTTCTTCCATTTTTTTTTGTTCCAAACATGTGCATGGTATAGTGGTAGTTGCCCTGTCTTTGCTTCATGGTATGATTTTCAAGATGAGGTTGTCATTCTTGGTACAATAACTGCAGGATTAGATGGTCCTTGCATCATAAGACTTACTCCAAGTCATGTGTAAGCCAGGTGGTAGCCTGCATTGTACAACTAAAAGCCTTTTTAATGATTGCATATCCACACTGATTTTTTATCCCTTAGCGGAAGTGAGGAGTGGTTAATTCTCAGTTGATCTAATGCATTTATTGTGATAAACTAGTTGATAGATTATATCCATATAATCGGTCTGGCCGTTAAAATATATTTTGTTTCCTTTTATCATACGTGAAGCATTCTAGACTGACAATTATGAATTTTTCATCTCTATTCACCGTCTTCACATCAATACGTATGTACTGATGGGAATCGCTTGGATCATTTACTAACTGTGATATGTTAGTTTTGTATAGGGTGGTATAAATGCTGCATTAGGCAACATGACTGAAGACGACTGGAGGTGGCACATGTATGACACGGTCAAGGGAAGTGATTGGCTTGGTATATACCAGCGTTACACAGACAAATATTTCATTTTATTTGTATTATTCTTACATGGTACCCACGTTGGATGCCTGGGTTAAGCAAATTACTGCCTTTTTATGAATTACAATGAGGATAAAATTGATTTTCACTTGTATTGGTGTAATGCCCCGATGGAAAGCCTAAACCATATGTCCTATACTCCAAAAAGACTAGTCAACGATACAATTGGAGCCCCATTGGGGCATTATAAAGAGCAAGAAATTCTTTTTTCCCAAGTAATTTGCGACTCCATAAACCACCTATCGTTATCCTTATTATATGGGATATCATAATCTTCCTCTCTTAAATTCTTGACATACTCGTCAGGCCTATCCGTCGTAGGTGACACAGCTCAAGTCTCACATTTTTGATTGTGATAAACTCTTATACCATTTGTAACGCTCCAATGGAAGGCTCAAATCAGATGACCTATACTCCAAAATGACTAGTTAATGATACAATTGGAGCCTCATTGGGGTTTTATAAAGAGCAAGAACTTTTCATTCCCAAGCAATGTGAGATCCCATACACCACCTATCCTTATCCTTATTATATGGGGGTATTACAATTGGTTTCTTTCACATTTGGTTTGGAGTGTTTTTATGCATTGGGGCATCCTTTGCGGTGATATTCCTGTTTTTCTTATGATTCTTGCCCTATGTAATGGCGTGTATACTTTGAAGAGAATCAGAAATGTTTTATGTAAGGAAGCCATTTTGTTCTTCTAAATGTTTGAGATTATGAGCTCTCATTGTAAATTGTGACATGCAGTCTCTTGTACTGACATTCACATCGCTCTTGCAAAATTTGTATGTACTTGTTATTCATCTTTTTCTTTTCATTTTTTTAAAGATGCAAGCATATTTTGTATCATGTAGGTGATCAGGATGCAATTCAGTATATGTGTAGGGAGGCACCAAAAGCAGTGATGAGCTTGAGAACTATGGATTACCATTTTCACGAACTGAAGATGGAAGAATATATCAGCGTGCATTTGGTGGTCCGAGCTTGAATTTTGGAAAAGGTCTGATGATGCTGCCATCCATGTTTGGATTTTAATCTCTTTATCAGGGATTGTTTTTGAAGTTGTCTGACTTTTGCTTAATTTTTTTTATTTTATTTTTTATTATAGGTGGACAGGCATATCGTTGTGCATGTGCTGCTGACCGAACTGGACATGCTTTATTACATACTCTCTATGGCCAATCTATGAAACATAATACCCAATTCTTTGTGGAATATTTTGCTTTGGATCTATTAATGAACAGTGATGGTAAGTTATTATGCCATAACTGTGGTTTTGCTTGCTGGTTGATAATGCAGCATAATCAGCTACACAGCTTTATGTTATTCTTTTTAGTAAATGTTGCTAGTGTCCCATTCCTTGTAGCTGCATCAACTGCAAGCCTTTCTCATTCCCACTGCAAAATATACAGATATTTTTTTCTGATAGACCCATGCTCCCCACATTAGGTTTCTCCACTCACCATGTCCTAGCTTAGGGACTATCCTACAAGGGATTATTTAATGTTGCCTGAGATAACTTTCTATCAGCACTTTGTTTGATTTTTACTTGTCAATGATCCTTTAGATGTTGTCTCTTTCTTTGCCTCATAGTGATATGTTCAGTTACATAAACTTTCAGGAATTACATTTTTTTTCCTGGTCACATTGCATTTATAGGAACCCAGATGAAAGAGAATCTTTCTTCATTTTATGAGAAGGCTTTTTTATTCTTTATGTGGTACTTCCAGGTAGCTGCCAAGGAGTAATCGCATTAAATATGGAGGATGGTACATTGCATAGATTTCGTGCCGGTTCTACAATTCTGGCTACAGGGGTACTATAATCGTTACCTTCTTTCCTCTTTGGGTAGTTAATGAAATTCTTGTTTTAGTTGAGCAAAAGTATCCATATATGGCATGTTTCTCTTAGGGTTATGGTAGAGCATACTTTTCTGCAACTTCAGCTCATACATGTACTGGAGATGGCAACGCCATGGTTGCACGTGCTGGGCTCCCACTCAAGGTTTTTCTTTTCTCTCGCCAATATTCAATTTCTCTGTTGACTTGTCTTATTCTTTATATGCATATATAATTCCTTTGTTGATTTTATTCCTCCCACAGGATTTAGAGTTTGTGCAGTTTCATCCAACAGGTATATATGGTGCTGGTTGCCTCATCACTGAAGGTTTGTACTTACCGAGTTATTATGGAGGTCCAGGATTGCATTTAGTTGCTTAATCTGTACTTGGTAGTGTCCTTTTATGGTTTCAACTGCAGTGATCTTGCTTATATTTAATAAATGATCTTTCTTCAAATATTATTATTATTATTTTTATATTTTTAGTTGCATATTGTAGGATCCCGTGGTGAAGGTGGTATTCTTAGGAACAGTGAAGGTGAACGTTTTATGGAATGATATGCGCCTACGGCAAAGGATCTTGCTTCAAGAGATGTTGTTTCCAGGTCTATGACTATGGAAATCCGGGAGGGTCATGGTGTAGGTATGACATGCTCCTATATATGGTCGTGGTGTAGGTATGACATGCTCCTATATATGTTTTCATCCTCATGCGTTGTCTGCGTCCAGAAATGGAAAATATAGGTCTTATGGCCGTTAGTGAATTCTAAAATTTTATTTCTGTACATTTTCCACAAGACCAATGATTGTTCCTGATAATATTGATGTAGGATATATGCAGAATGTTAATGTATTTGTTCCTGATAATATTGATGTAGGATATATGCAGAATGTTAATGTATTTGTGCATGCATAGTTTGTGTATATATTTTGTGCACCCAATCATAAAGTTTATGCAAAATTTTATGTGTTGAATGTAACCTGTGTAAAACTGATAAAGAGCAATTACCAGCTCACCTTGTTTCAAATTTCGGGTTTCGATATAACTATGATTTTAATTGTCTACAGGACCTTTGAAGGACCATATATATCTCCATTTGAATCACTTGCCCCCCGAAGTACTTAAGGAGAGACTTCCTGGTATCTCTGAAGCAGCTGCAATATTTGCTGGTGTCGATGTTACAAAGGAGCCCATTCCTGTTTTGCCTACTGTTCATTATAACATGGGAGGAATTCCCACTAATTACTGTGGCGAGGTATCATTTATGATATAATGTTAACTTTGCTGAGATATTCATGTTCAATATTAAGTTGATTCTCATATTTAAGGAATTGGAAGAGCCAATTTTCTCAGTTCCTTAGAAGTTTTATTGGAAAGTGGAAGAAAGGATGAAGCCCAAGTACATGTATCCCCTTAGTATTACATTTCCTCTGCCTTTATTCAACCTCTCACTGACTTCATAGTAGTGCAATCCCTAATATGGGCACAACCCCGGTCATAACAAACAAAATAAACACTGTTGTAACGAGATATTTCAAAATCTAGTGGTTTATGAGGCTAATTTTGATGCGTCAAATCAGCCACTAATAAATCTTGTGTTTATACCTCTATTAAATTCCCATAGTGCCTAGTTCTTCTATTCTGAGTATGCTTTATTATTATCGATCTGCTGTTCATTCCTCAGGTAGTTACTGTTAAAGGTGATGACCCCGATGCAGTAGTTCCTGGATTGATGGCTGCCGGAGAGGCAGCATGTGCATCAGTTCATGGTGCCAATAGACTTGGTGCAAATTCCCTTCTGGACATTGTTGTTTTTGGACGAGCATGTGCAAACACAGTTGCTGAGATTCAGAGACCAGGCTAGTTTATTTTGATGTTAATTTGGAGACTTGCTTATGAAATATGTAAGGGAAACTAAAGATGCCTCCACTTGAAATTTTGTAGGGGAGAAACAAAAACCTTTGGAGAAGGATGCTGGTGAGAAGACTATTGAGTGGCTGGACAAAATGAGGAATTCAAATGGCTCAATACCAACTTCAAAAATTTGGTTGAATATGCAACGAATAATGCAAAATAATGCAGCTGTGTTTCATCATACACAGGAAACATTAGAAGAAGGTATTTTTTGCATGTTGTAGTTTGTCTTTTTACTTTTTTTGCTGTTTTTCTTCTGCTTAACTTATAGTCCGTACTCAAAACCCAACCCAACAGATATTGAGTTTTCCTTCCAGAAATATTTACACAGCTTTGGAAACAAATACTACTGTGAAACCATCTAATTAACCCTAATAATGAGCATCTTTTACCATCTTCTGTCTCTTTTGCCTCCACAGGTTGTCAATTGATTGACAAGGCATGGGAGAGCTTTCATGATGTTAAATTGAAGGATCGGAGTTTAATATGGTAAATTTTGGGGATAACGCTCTTCATGATTGAAAAACATGATGCAAATTCTTTATTTTGTGAGCTTAAATTCAAAAATCTTTCAACAGGAACTCAGACTTGATAGAGACTATTGAGTTGGAAAACCTTTTGATAAATGCTTGCATCACGATGCATTCTGCTGAAGCCAGGAAAGAGAGCAGAGGGGCACATGCTCGTGAAGATTTTCCGGTTAGTCTTATTTATTTTAAAGTTAATGATTTCTCTTTCATGTTAGTTTCTGAATAATGAATCAAGTTGCTTTGGTTTTGCAGAAAACAGATGATGAGAACTGGATGAAACACACGTTGGGGTAAGTCATTTTATCACCCCACCTGAATTAATTCTTTTGGCTTGAGATCATGGATGTAGATTGCCATTGTTGAAGTAGAATTTGACATAAGAGTTTTTTAAGTGGTGCAGTGTGGTGTTGCAGTTGAGTCTTTGAGACAGAGTTCTGTCGGATAATTAGCATGTGATCTGAACTTTGAAAGGAGAATATCTTAATTAATCTTCTAGCAATACCCAAAATGCCCTTAACATGAGGGTACAATGGCCAAGGAAATAGTAGTAATTTTAATTAATCCTGTCAACCAAACAAGTCATGATATTCCTATCTTCGTGACATCTATGAACAGAGTTGCCTCATCCATAATCATCTGTATTCATCAACTGTTCTAATTCAATATACTCATTGGCCATGCATTGATCACATTGTCTCCTGTTTACTGTCTGCAATCAATTCATGTAGTCTGCAACTGTGATATAGAAACAACGGTCAATCCATTTGTGTTTGGTATTGGAGAATATGTTACTATGATTATTGATATTAGGGGAAAGTGCGTTTTGCTTCTACAAACTACCACCATTTTTGCAATTTGCATCCCAAACTACCACTTTTTTGGCAATAGACGCCAATTGTTGCAGTTTTTTTGTGCGAAATATACTTTTCCCTTTATATATTAATATTGTCCTTTATTTTGGTAGTAACTTCATTCTGCTTCTAGTTTGTTTTTTTTTTTTTTTTTTTTTATAAGTATTCTGCTTCTAGTTTGTTTATTATCTGAAATGTGCTTCATTTTGGTGCGTAGATATTGGGAGAAGGAAAGGGTCAGGCTAGATTACAGGCCAGTTCACCTTAACACATTAGATGATGAGATAGAGCCATTCCCACCAAAAGCTCGTGTATATTGATACATTGGCTCCACAACTGTACATGGATGATGTTTGATGTTTCTTTACAAGCATTACATTATGCCCCCCGAGGTACAAGTGGATCATTTAATAAATCTATGTAGGCAGAGAGAGCATTTTGGCACTGATTGTGCATTAACGGAGTTTGAAATGATCATTATACATTAAATCCTAGCCTGTTTATTTTGTATTGGCAATAGAGGATGAGAGTTTCTTATTGATAATTAATTAATTGTATGCTCTGTGATACCCATATGATAAGGATAAGGGGAAGTGGTATATGAGATTTCACATTGCTTGGGAAGGAGAAGTTCTTACTCTTTATAAGGTTCCAATGAGATTTCAATTGTATCATTTACTAATCCTTTTAGTGTATATGTTATATGATTTAAGCCTTCTATTGAGGCGTTACATGATTTATAGAGCTCGCCCGATCCATAGAATGATAGTGTTTTTGCCTAGTGTACAACATGTAGTCCTGGTTGAAGAATAAGTTCTATAAAATTTGATTACAGTATGTTGCATAAGATATTATGCATGCAGTGGTATGTGTTTTTTGTTTTTCTTCTGTTTGGCGGCATTTTATTACTTGGATGATTTATCGCTCTTATATAGTTTTTATATATATATATAAAACCAATCTTTGGAGTTTGGATCAAACCAAATGCCTAAATTGAAAGGGTTTGGCCAACTTTGAAATGGTCCATAAAGATCACCAACCCAATAACTCCAGCTGTAACATTCCATATTACCCAAAGCTAGGTTTTGTAAATAATTTAAGGTACAAAAACGTCGAAGAGTAAGGTACCCCTTGGGTCGCGAGCTATGATGTATTCGGACGCTAGTAAATCGACGTGTTATGAATAACAGACTCGTAGGCATGAAAGTGGGGTCCGCTACCCATTATGTATTGAGGATCTCTAGCAGAGCTGGTCCAGATGGAGGAGTTTCGTGCCGCCTAGTTCCAGTCCAATAGTCGTTGGGAGCCACATCATGCGGTTAATGAGGCTCTCCAGTAGTAGGAGCTAAGAAAGAGGTGTAGGGGACGGTAGAGTTGTACTTTCAGTATTGTAATAAATGAGAATAAAAACTAAATTACCCTTCAAAAACTAATTTCTTGATTTAGAATTATATTATATACTCAATTCATAAAAAAGACATTTTTTTAATAATTTAAAAAAATCATGTTCGGTTTGAACATCTTGCATATATGGTATTTGGTGAAATGTCTAGCCGAGGGAGCACACAGAAGTAATATTCATCTTAAATTTTAAGAATTTTTTATATTAACATAAAGCTCATTTTAATTGACACATCGAACGTGGTTTCTGACAATAACTGCATCACTACTCCTGTGAACGGTAACGCTGCAACGGTCGTTAATTTAGCACATGTAGACTAGAGTAGACTAGGGTTAATTAGTAATTATTATTAGGATTGGATAATACTAGAGTTTATTAAATATACCCATTAAATATATACATTAATATAAATAAATTTTTTATTTTCCTTTAATTATTTTTAAAACCACCTTAACCATAAAAAATTAAAAAATATATAAATACACTAATTTTCACTTTTCTAAAAAAATAAAAAATATATGAATAGACATATTTAATAATATTTAATAATCATCTTATCATTTTCAACGTAATTTTCTATCTCACACGTTCAGTTTTCCTCGACTGACAAGTCAGATAATTATCAGCCTTATTTCTCTGTTTAAATATTTTTCTTTTTGTAATAATCGGAAAAGGCTGGAGCTCTGCTCTCTATATCCTCTTCGGGAAGGGGCTTTTTATCAGCGCTGCTCTTGTCCTTCTCACTCGGCTTGTTCAGCTTTTGTTTCTTCTTTAAACCTACTCTACTTTTTTCACTCTCCGTCTCTGTCTCTCTTCTTTTGACTGTGAATACTCCCAGAAAACTCGCTCTCTTGCTGATCTTTCTGGGGGTAATGCGAGTGCAGTTTCTTTCCGGCGAGATTTGGCCTTAGAATGGCATACATGTGTACGGACAGCGGCAACCTCATGGCAATTGCTCAGCAAGTCATCAACCAGAAACAACAGCGAGAGGAACAACAACAGCACCATGCTCACCACCACCAGCAACAACAACAGCTCGTGGGCGTCAATCCCCTCTCCCTGAATCCATGGACAAATACTCACCACACCTTGTCCGGGTCTCCGAGTTCGGGTTTTGGCCTCACTGGTACCGGGTTCCCCGACCAGTTTCACGTCAGCGGCGGACCAGATTCTGTCGAGCCAGGGTTTCAGTTTCCCAACTTGGAGCATCAATCGACCGGGTTTAGGTTTGCGGATTTTGGAGGTGGTGCGGGTGGTGAGTTCGACTCCGACGAGTGGATGGACAGCTTAATGGGCGGTGGGGATTCAACGGATAGTTCCAATCTGCCCTCCGGGTACGAAGCATGGCAGAACAATGCCGATTATGGAATCTACGGTTCCGATCCTTTTGCCACCCGCCCCAGTCGACTCAGCGTCGCTTGTGGTCCTACGTCCGACCTAAACCGATTCGTCTTCCCAGATACTCAGAAGAGTCCTACTCCAAACCCTTCTTCTCAACCCCAGGTCCCCTCGTGGACACCACCTCCATCACCACCCCCGACGTCATCTCCACCGGCGGTAATTAAGGACGCCAAGCCGCCGAACACTTCACTGCAGAGCCCACACAGGAACGACGTCGGTGGTGTCTCATCTAGCCACTCACCGGAAGTCGAGTCTGCACGGCCTCTTCTCAAAAAGCTCCTCGACTGTGCTAGACTAGCCGATTCGGAACCTGTTCGTGCTGTGAAATCACTTATTGGGCTCGGCAAATTAGTGTCCGAGCGTGGAGATCCAACCGAGAGGGTAGCCTATCACTTCTATCAGGCGCTATGTGGCAGGCTGTCTGTTAAAACTGAGAAAAGCTCGACCGTCACTGAAGAAGAGAGCGCGTCCGAGGATTTCACACTGGCTTACAAATCTCTTAACGATGCGTGCCCATACTCGAAGTTTGCACATTTAACAGCAAACCAAGCAATCCTTGAAGCTACAGACGGGGCAACCAAGATTCACATAGTAGATTTCGGCATTGTTCAAGGGGTTCAATGGGCAGCGCTTCTACAAGCTCTGGCGACCCGTTCCACCGGAAAGCCCACTACGATTCGCATCTCGGGCATACCCGCCCCGGCTATAGGTAAATCTCCGGCTGCTTCCCTATTGGCAACGGGAAAACGGCTACGCGAATTTGCTGATATTCTCAAGATGAATTTCGTGTTCGAGCCTGTCCTGACCCCGATTGAGGAGCTCGACGAGTCAAGCTTCCGAGTCGAGCCGGATGAGTTCTTGGCAGTAAACTTCATGCTTCAGCTATACAATTTGTTAGACGAAACTCCCGTTGCCGTCGAAACTGCTCTCCGGCTGGCCAAGTCGCTGAGTCCAAAAATTGTTACTTTGGGGGAATACGAAGTCAGTTTAAACGGTATCGGGTTCTTTCAGCGATTCAAGAACGCGTCGAGGTTCTACTCGGCCTTGTTCGAATCGCTGGAGCCCAAGTTGACCCGAGACTCCCCCGAGAGGCTCCAAGTGGAGAGACAGTTACTTGGCCGTCGAATCGCAGGTGTAATTGGAGCTGAGGAGCCTGGAAGCAGCAAGAGAGAACGAATGGAGGACAAAGAGCACTGGAGGATTTTTATGGAAAGTTGTGGTTTTGAGCCTGTAGCCCTCAGCCATTACGCAGTGAGTCAGGCTAAGATCCTCTTATGGAAGTACAATTACAGTTCCTCGTATTCTCTAATCGAATCTACGCCTGGGTTTTTCTCTCTGGCATGGAACCAAGTCCCACTTCTGACTGTTTCTTCATGGCGTTGATGGGTTTGTTCTCAGCTCGAATCTCTTTTCGCCGATGCGGAAATTAATGTTTTGACGATCGGGTCGTGGAAATTAGCCGTGCTTGGTAAAATTACAGGCAGTCTTCGTTGCAATCCACTGGCACTTGGCATTAAAATACTACTGCATTTCCAAAATCTTAGAATTTCTTGGGCCAGAACCTGCTTGTTAATATTGCAGAATTTTCTACATTTATATTTCAGTTACAAACATTGTTTATATATATCTCGATCATGATATCTCTTTGAAAATATTCAGAATTTGATATTAATGCTAGATGTTGAACTGACTTTAATATTAACGTTATAATGTTGAAAATCCACATTAAATTTGATGCTATAAAAATATAAATATTTTAAAAATAAATAAATATAAAAAAACATGCATTAAAAAGTACTATATTAAAAAGTATATAAAACTAAGAATATTATATTAGTATAGAGAAAAGTAAATAAAACTAAGAATATTATATTAGTATAGAGAATGGAATGGCTAATTCAATAGGAACTTTGAGTGGGTAGCTAAAACCAAAATGTTACAGGTAGTTATGCGATATGTCTAATGGAAAGGGGTTTTAATTTGAACTCAACCAGGCCGGACCAAGGCTCACAATCTCTAGCTGGGGAAGGTTTAGACGAAGCCAGAGGCCCGAGAAAGGGAAAAGGAGCCGACGACTCTTTCAGTCATTTAGCATTAATAGGCGGCAGACAGGCTAGGATTATGTCCCTAGTAAGATTGGCCGCATTGAATGCAATTAGAAGTGGCCAGTCTTTAGGTCGGATCCCTGCAGCCGACAGGAACGACCACATTAAATGTAACTTCATGACATCCAAAGCAAAGGCGCCATTGTAGCCACCAAAAACCCCCCCAAAGGAAACAACTATAAAAGGAAGAGGGCCAATGACGGGTGCGGGGGTTACACACCCCTGGTATCCATCTCCAACTTCCATCTTCTCCTAAGTTTGGTCCTTACATTCTGATCCATTACGTTATTCTCTCTACAAAGCTGATATAGACATCGGAGACGACATGATCACCTCACGCCATCTTCTATTATATTCCTTCCACGCATGTCTGGGAGACTTGTTGCTTTACGTCGGCTACAGAACATGCATCAACATCTATAGCACTTATAAATAGTTCAATATATAGCACTAGTATGCAAAATAAACATAAAGAAAAGGTATATAGTTAATGTGTCAATATTAGATGTCGAATTATTGTGGCATTATCGATCAGGATATCATGCGGATACTGTTTAATTTAAGTAATGCACAGCTGAGATTTCTTGAAGTGGTGTTTGATTCTGACATGGCAGAGGTTAATCTCCTGATGTAATTGATGTTGTGATCATGTGGGGGAAGACCAGACCTCCAATATATAACATGGATTTTTTTTTGCACACGTCAAGAGGTGCCGGGCGATATTTCCCCTTGCCACGTACGTAGACTGTGTAGTACTCGTTTCTCAATCTTCAAGGCTGTCATTATTGGAATATTTTTATAATATAATTTATAAAAGTAATATAAAATATAAAAGTACAATTTTGCAGCGAGAGAAAGAAGGTAACTGACCGATTATTACTGAATATTTTTCTTCTTCTTTTTCTTAAACATTAAGAAAAATATTTTCTAATTTTTAAGGAAAAAACAAAAAAAATTAATTTAATTCATTTCTTAACAATTAAGAAAAAATAAAAACAAGAAATATATATATATAAAAAAGAAATACCTATAGGTGCAAATACTTTGGTAGACCTTAACATTTCTCAATATAAAATAACTTCAATTTAAATATAAATTTATAAATAATTATAAAAAAAAAAAATCTTAGGTATATAAGAGAGCTGGTTCTACTGCCTTCGATGAAAATTATATTTTTCCAAGTCTATTGGTCAATTTTCCTCTTGATTATGATTTTAATTAAGAATAAATTTATTTATTATCTCTACGCTATAATTATATATAATTTTTTATTTTTTTTATTTTTTTAATTTTATAAATATATGATCTGTAAGAATGAGCAAAAGAATTTGATTAATTTAATAAAAATAAAATTAAAAAATTAAAATATATATAATCATGTGCTAGCATAGTTAATTAATGTCTGTACCTTTCTGAGTAAACCTATAGTCAGGTTCTCTCTCTCAAAGTTAAATAGAGTTAGAGAAGCCATGCATGCCAGGCTCTTTTCAGGTCTATATGGGCAGTGGATGACAGGGATGGCAGTGGACTACATGATATTTGCCGTTTGGCGTTTACTGCCCGGGTACTAATTGTGACCTTTCATGATCACGGTAAAATGCACAATCGAGTACTTTGAAAATTTATTTGAGAGGGTCCCATACAACGAAGATTGCACTTTCTGAGGTTTGGTATGCATCCATTTCGTCGTTACCACGCCCTTTCCTTTCCTTGTTCTAAACGGCAATCATTTTGTTAATAACGTGTTACACTCACCTGCTCACCCAATGGCATGTAGTTGAAGGAGAGAAAAAGGTGTAGTGTATACAAATGCGTTTGATGTCTAAATCAGATGAATTGTATGATATTTCTTATAAAAGATGGGAGTAAAGTTTTTTTGTACTTTGGAAAGTTGGCCATTGACAGATATTTAGACAGCGGAAGAATTTTTTCTTGAATCTTATAACTGCATGATATTTTATTTAAAATTAGATCGGAGTTCATTATTTGAATTTCTCTCGTCATTTACAATTTATCTTATTTTAGAGAAGCGATTTGCATCTCTTAGCTGCTAAGAGTTTGTTGGGTCCTTTATTCCGTGTATGACGGAGATTGTTATCATGGTGTATGGTCTTCACGAGGAGTTTGTCCAATGCTTAGTTGTCTGGGTTTGATATTTAGATTGCACGCCAACTCCATTGGCCTTATTAGGAAAAATTAAGCCCTTCCACGTGTCATTAATTTAAACTAAAGGAAATATACAAGAATATACATGGAGTAGCATTCTCCTAAGAAACATCTTATTATAATTAATACATATTTGAGAAATAAATACATAAATAAATAAAAAGCTTTTGTATTAATAAATGTGTCTTATACCCATCTCTAAAATTTTGTAAAAACTTTAATAGTTGAGCCATTTTTTAAAGAAAATTACGGCACTCCAATTTTATTAATGACTGTCACATAAAGAGTAGCTTATGTAATAGTTGGAACTTGATGAGCCATCCATCTTAAATGACTATTTTAAACAATCCAATTGATCTTGTGCCAGGGTTAGACACTATATATATGTGTGTGTGTGATGAGATCTGTAGTGCAATGTTTTGTTGTGTTTTGTTTTCAGAAAAAGTTTGTATTATTCATAAAAATCTCATTAGAGAGGAAGAATACAAGAAGGAATTTTCTCCAATACACTAAGAGAATTGTTCAGACCTTAAGCATCTTGTCCAAGAGCATGAGCAACTCTATTGTTGTCTCTTCCAGTATGCTACACAGACCATGAATCAAAATTTGCCAGTAGAAATCTTACATTTGTCAACATCATTCCAGTGCTTGTTCCATATTCTTTAGCATTAATAAGTCCCTGGACTACTTGCAAAGAATTACCTTCCAATATAACGTCCCTATAACCCAAGTCTTCATAGAAAATAATGGCCTGGAGAGAAGCAATTGCCTCAGCCAACATAGGGTCAAGGAATAAACTTCCATTAATCCCCAAAGTAGCCTTGATAGTGCCCTCCCAATCTAGTATAACCACCCCAATCCCCACCTTATAGTGAATATTATCCAAAGCACCATTCCAATTTAGCTTGAAAATACCTGGGGGAGGTGCTTGCCATGTATTACTAATTGCTTTGCTAGACTTGGTGTTACTTGAGTGTTGAGAGGCGAATTGTCAGGAATGAGGTCCTTTGCTTGCTATACTAGCGTAAATGGATAGGTAAATTTGTTATTAATGTTGCCCAGATGACTAACACAAAAGGGGGGGTGAATTGAGTTGTATTAAAAAAAATAACAATTATAAATCAAATATACAATATAAAATATAAACAAACTATGAAACAGCAATAAATATAAAGAGTAAGGATAAGAGAGAACCAAACTCAGTATGTTAACGAGGTTCGGCCCCACTGCCTACGTCCTCGCCTCAAGCTACCCTTTGAGGATCCCCGAATTCACTATTTAATCTCCTTCAGGTGGAGATAGAAACCTATTACACCTTTGAACAACACCGCTACAAAGGATCCGTGTAGAACACCCTCTACACTTGCAATCACCTTACACGTGGTGATTCAACGATTCCATGCGTAGAACACTTTCTACACGCACAAGGGTTGAACACACCCTTTTACTGATACAAGAATTGATAGTGGGTAGAATATCAGAAAACACTCCTCAATGAGTGAAATAAGAACAATACAAGCACAAACTATATCTCTCAAAATGAACAAGGGTTAAGGCTTAATGCTTAGAGAAGAGAGAATGAAAACTTTGAATGAGAGTTGTATGCTCTTAGTGTTGTGAATGTGAAGCTCTCAAATGATCTATTTATAGGCATATGAGACTTCATATTCAAATTTAAAAAGATTCACATGTCAAAAACATCATCATTCATTTTTCAAAAATTTCAAACCTAATCTTTTTACTTTTTGCATATGACAAAAGGAGCACACTTTAATTTTCAAAAAAATCAAACCTAATCTTTTACTTTTTGCATATGACAAAAGGAGCACACTTTGCTTTTCAAAAATTTCAAATCTAATCTTTTACTTTTTGCATATGACAAAAGGAGCACACTTTACTTTTCAAAATTTTCAAACAAAGACATCTTCCTTTTGCATAAGTCAAGAAAAGCATCAATCACTTTTGAAATTATTCAAATAAAACATGCACATGTGAAAGATGACAATCAATCATCTTTAATATTTTCAAAGTTCAAACCTTTAATCATGGCATGCACATGTGAAAGATGACAATCAATTATCTTTCAAAATATTCAAATTTAATTTTCAAAAATATTCATGCACATGTGGAAAATGTATTTTAATGCTTTATGATAAAATATTAATTTTGAGCCTTAATCCTAATTTCGAATTTTAAGAGATTTACAACATTACTCTATGACTTTAATGTGAGCTTGTTCCCTTCTTGCTCATGCTTGGTTTCTTGATGTGCTTGACTCCATTGTGTAGATAACTTGAGCTTGAGACTCCTTTATTCTTTGAATTCATTTGTTATCATCAAAATCCATGTGTAAATATATAATTACACAAAACTTGAAACCTTAAGTTCAACAATTAAAAATGAAATCATTTCTCCTCTTTCATATCAACTAACTAACCACAACAAATTCCTCCATCTCATGCTGGTTTAAGGTAGCAAACATCTTCTCCACCAGCTCTTTGAAAAATTAACAGTGAGTTCTACTATTTTGAATACTAATAGTACATTGTCCCCACATATCATTTGTTGTGTTGAATTAGTTAATTAGTGGCAGAGAGATGTGTTTCCCCCTAAAGATCGAAGTATGGCATTCAAAGAGATCATCAACGTTGATCAACAATCTCTTCCAATTAAAGAAAAATGATAGCATAATCGAGTGACTAGTTTGAGGTGCCATGAGTCGATGACGACAACGGCTATAACCAACTAGTGAGAAGTCACAGCTTCTCTATCTAGGAGGTGATTTAAAACACTCTGCACTTATTGTTGCTCCTTTTCATTCCAAGTCAAAACAGATCAGACTCAATATCAAAAGGTCCTCTTCAACTCTTCAATTATCAGCCATCCTAATAGCAGCTTGTCTCATCAATGGATATGGACTCATTAATCACTCAAACTGAAGCCTTGTCATGGCATGATCGCAACCTCCATCCTGCACCAGAGACAGCCCAAGTTATTTCAAACAAAATCTTGATTGGGAGGTTAGTAGCAGATAGGCCATTAAACAAAATCTGTAATGTTTGCTCCAAACCTATCTCTTCTCACCAAAACAGATCAGAGCCAATCTCAACTTACCATCCAACTGATTGAACACTCAGGCCCCCAATGTGAGACAAGCCCTATGCACGTGGAATTTTAAGCAACACCTATGGAACCATTAAAATAAATAGAAGGCACCTTAAGAGTAACAAGCTTCAATCAAACAAAGTACCATCCAGAGGTCTTCAATTCTCAGTTACAACACCAGTCTCAAGCACTCCTCTTGTCCAAAAGACAACATGAAATGGAATTCCCTGAAGTTCCAAAAAGGAAATCCCAACGCCTCATAAAAATAGAGAAAAGAAAGTCCTTAGATGGTATTGAAAAAAAGTCACAATCAGAGGAAACCACAATGGCTCTTGCTCTTCTGGAAATGCATTTAGGCATGATGGGCAAAGGAAAAAAATCAAAAGGGAAAGCTAGATTCAATCCCTACAGCAAACCAATTCCACAATCCCTAGTTAAGTCCAAATCAGCTAGCGAGACAAGCTTCAAAATGCCTTCACAAGCTAAATGAGAACACTGGCTTGGAATTGCAAGGGTCTAGCCCTATCTAAAACAATAAAAAACTTAAGAGCTAATATTAGGAAATATAATCCCGAAGTAATCTTTTTGTTGGAAAACTTGGTGACGGAAGATCACACCATATCTAATGTAAATAATATAGATTTCCATCTTTTTGTAAGCTTTCCAACTGTTTGTGGAGACCGGATATAGATTTTGAACCGGTCAATATTAATATAAATGTTATTTCTATTTTGATGTAATCAGATCCTTCCCATCACCCTTGGCTAAAAACCTATGTCTATGCCCCTGTTGCCCAGATGACTAACACAAGAGGGGGGGTGAATTGAGTTGTATTTAAAAAAATAACAATTATAAATCAAATAAACAATATAAAATATAAACAAAATACGAAACAGTAATAAATATAAAAAGTAAGGGTAAGAGAGAAGCAAACTCAGTATGTTAACGAGGTTCGGCCCCACTGCCTACGTCCTCGCCTCAAGTTACCCTTTGAGGATCCCCGAATTCACTATTCAATCTCCTTTAGGTGGAGATAGAAACCTATTACACCTTTGAACAACACCGCTACAAAGGATCCGTGTAGAACACCCTCTACACTTGCAATCACCTTACACGTGGTGATTTAACGATTCCATGTGTAGAACACTTTCTACACGCACAAGGGTTGTACACACCCTTTTACTGATACAAGAATTGATAGTGGGTAGGATATCAGAAAACACTCCTCAATGAGTGAAATAAGAACAATACAGCACAAACTATATCTCTCAAAATGAACAAGGGTTAAGGCTCAATGCTTAGAGAAGAGAGAATGAAAGCTTTGAATGAGAGTTGTATGCTCTTGGTGTTGTAAATGTGAAGCTCTCAAATGATCTATTTATAGGCATATGAGACTTCATATTCAAATTTAAAAAGATTCACATGTCAAAAACATCATCATTCATTTTTCAAAAATTTCAAACCTAATCTTTTTACTTTTTGCATATGACAAAAGGAGCACACTTTGCTTTTCAAAAATTTCAAACCTAATTTTTTACTTTTTGCATATGACAAAAGGAGCACACTTTACTTTTCAAAATATTCAAACAAAGGCATCTTCCTTTTGCATAAGTCAAGAAAAGCATCAATCACTTTTGAAAATATTCAAATAAAACATGCACATGTGAAAGATGACAATCAATCATCTTTAATATTTTCAAAGTTCAAACCTTTAATCATGGCATGCACATGTGAAAGATGACAATCAATTATCTTTCAAAATTTTCAAATTTAATTTTCAAAATATTCATGCACATGTGGAAAATGTATTTTAATGCTTTATGATAAAATATTAATTTTTGAGCCTTAATCCTAATTTCGAATTTTAAGAGATTTACAACATTTCTCTATGACTTTAATGTGAACTTGTTTCCTTCTTGCTCATGCTTGGTTCCTTGATGTGCTTGACTCCATTGTGTGGACAAATTGAGCTTGAGACTCCTTCATTCTTTGAATTCATTTGTTATCATCAAAATCCATGTGTAAATATATAATTACACAAAACTTGAAACCTTAGGTTCAACAATCTCCCCCTTTTTGATGATGACAAATACTTGATAGAACCTGAAGCCTGTATTAATACTTAAGCTCCCCCTGAGAATGTGCGTTAGTTTTTCAAGCAAAAATATAAATATAATTCCAAGCATATATAACAAGTTTAGCAATTTAAACAATGTTAATGTTCTAGTCTAAAACTTCTCCCCCTTTTGGCATCATTAAAAAGGATCGGCAGCAAGTAAATAGACTGAAGAAAACGGTGCGTTAAAATACACTGTAGATAGTTGAAAAAGAGAATAATTGGATCCGTCCGTGACCCGACAAGTGTGGCTGGAGATTTGAAAAAATCGCCTGATGTTGTTGACAAACGAGATTGAAGGCTCCGAGTTTCTAAAAAATGTCATTTTCACCGAACGGAAAAAAAACATTACTCTTTGACTTGGATGATAGCTCGTCTTGTTCTTTATGCTATCTCTATAAAAGCAGTCTTAAAGTTCATCCAATCCGCATCAAGTTTTCTTCTTATCTCTATAACTCATCTGCATTCTTTCTACATTCTCGCTTTAAGTTTTTTAATTCTTCTCTCCATGGCTCATTCTTCTAACATTCCTCTAGATGCATCCATGAGGTATTCTACACCTCAATCTCCTGTCCTTTCTGCAGCTACCATTGGTGCCATGTTGCAGCAAGAAAATAATAGTATGGCTAATAAGTCAGACTCCGATGCTATCTACGACTTGGTGAGTCTCGGAACTCGCTACTCATCCTCTATTGTTGCTTTTTCCCAGCGGGTTCAAGCCAAAAACCATGAGGTTGAAAAGCTTAAGGAACAAATTGTTGTACTTCAACGAATTGTTCAAGAGTCTCACACAAGGGAAGGAATCCTTCGGCAGAAGAATAAAAAGTTGAAATCTCTATTGGATTCTTCATTCCGCTTGCCAGTTCCCATGAATAGGGATGACATGATATTGTATGAAGAGAATGAGCGTCTCAAACATGAGGCTAAGAACCTCAAGTTTATGTAAAAGTATTTAAGAAAAATCTATCTATTTTTATGAATTTTGATCTGTCTTTTAAGAGATATTCATAATATGCATCATACCTATTTCTCTTCTAATCATAGATAATCTATCTTCTGGTAAAGGTTTTGTGAATATATCTGCTAACTGATCGTGTGTGTTTGTGAACTCTAGTACTATATCGCCTTTTTGCACATGATCTCGAAGAAAATGATATCTTATTTCAATATGTTTAGTTCTAGAATGTTGTATTGGGTTCTTTGAAAGATTTATAGCACTTGTATTATCACATTTGATTGGAATGTGATTATACATGAGTTTAAAATCTTCAAGTTGTTGCTTCATGTAAAGAACTTGAGCACAACAACTACCCGCAGCAACATATTCTGCCTCAGCAGTAGATAATGCAACAGAATTTTGTTTTTTACTAAACCAGGAAACTAATGCATGACCTAAGAAGTGACATGCTCCACTAGTACTTTTTCGATCTATTTTACAACCAGCATAATCTGCATCTGTGTAGCTGATTAGATCGAAAGATGTGTGTTTAGGGTACCATAACCCTAGGTTAATTGTACCACTAAGATATCTAAGAATGCGCTTAACTGCAATTAAATGAGATTCTTTTGGAGATGATTGAAAACGTGCACATAGACACACACTGAACATAATATCTGGTCTACTGGCTGTCAAATATAATAAGCTACCAATCATACCTCGATATACTTTCGAGTCAACTGTCTTACCGGATTCATCTTTATCAAGTTTAGTAGATGGGCTCATTGGTGTTCCAGTTTCCTTAGCACCTTCCATCCCAAACTTCTTCAGCAATTCCTTAATATATTTTGATTGATTGATGAATGTCCCACTTTTTACTTGCTTAATTTGCAATCCGAGAAAGAATGTAAGTTCTCCCATCATGCTCATTTCAAATTCATCCTGCATAGTCTTAGCAAAAACTTGACACATATTTTCATTAGTAGCACCGAATATTATATCATCAACATAAATCTGAACCAAAAGAATATCATCATTTTCGTATTTAATGAAAAGAGTTGTGTCGATTTTTCCTCTTGAGAAACCTTTTTTAATCAAGAAACCACTGAGTCTCTCGTACCACGCTCTAGGAGCTTGTTTGAGTCCATATAGTGCTTTTGTGAGTTTGAAAACATGATTTGGAGAAATATGATTTTCAAAACCTGGAGGTTGCTCAACATATACCTCTTCATTTATAAAACCATTTAAGAAAGCACTTTTAACATCCATTTGAAAAAGTTTGAAATCTTTATAACAAGCATATGCAAGTAGCATTCGAATAGCTTCTAATCTTGCGACTGGTGCATATGTCTCATCATAATCAATTCCTTCTTCTTGATTGTAACCTTGGGCTACAAGTCGAGCCTTATTTCTAGTAATGACTCCGGACTCATCTTTCTTGTTTCTAAAAACCCATTTTGTTCCAATAATAGTATGATTTTTGGGTTTAGGAACAAGTGTCCAAACATCATTTCTTTCAAATTGATTAAGCTCTTCTTGCATAGCTAGAATCCAAGATTCATCAAGAAGTGCTTCATCAATATTTTTAGGTTCAATCTGAGATAAAAAAGCAGTATGATTGCAAATATTTCTAAGAGATGATCGAGTGCTTACACCTTGTGAAGGTTCTCCCAGAATTTGTTCCACTGGATGATCTTTCACAAATTTCCACTGTTTGGTTGCATCTCGTATTAAATTTTGATGATCTTTCCTGATGTCTCCATGTTGGACTTCCTCTATTGTGTTCTCTTTGTTGAGATTGAGACTTTCTGTATTATTTATACCTCCTGTTTCTTCATCAATGGATTTCTTGGAGAGTAGAGAATTAGATTCATCAAATACTACATGCATAGATTCTTGTACAGTTAAAGTCTTTTTATTGAATACTCTATAAGCTTTACTATTTGTAGAATACCCGAGAAAAATACCTTCATCCGATTTTGCATCAAATTTGCCTAAATTATCCCTGTCATTCAAAATAAAACATTTGCATCCAAATACATGAAAGTAACCAATGTTGGGCTTTTTCTCATTCCAAAGCTCATAGGGGGTTTTATCTAATTTAGACCTTAACATAACTCTATTTATAACATAACATGCAGTACTTACCGCTTCGGCCCAAAAATAACTAGGCAAGTTGTTCTCATTAAGAATTGTTCTTGCCATCTCTTGAAGAGATCTATTTTTCCTCTCTACTACCCCATTTTGTTGAGGAGTTCGAGGAGCAGAAAAATTATGCACAAAACCATTTTCATCACAAAATGTTTCAATATTTTTATTAACAAACTCTTTTCCCCTATCACTTCGGATACTTGAAATAGTATAGCCCTTTTCATTTTGAATTCTCTTGCATAACTTGGTAAAAGCATTATGTGCCTCATCTTTATGAGCAAGAAAGATGACCCAAGTATATCTAGAGAAATCATCAACAATAACAAAAGCATAATATTTTCCTCCTAGACTTGCAACTCTATTTGGTCCAAAAAGATCCATGTGTATCAGTTGCAGTGGTCTAGTAGTGGAAATATATTTCTTGGTTTTAAAAGAAGTTTTTGTTTGTTTACCAAATTGGCATGCATCACAAATTTTGTCTTTAAGAAAATTTGCCTTTGGTAAACCTCTCACAAGATCATTTTTTGAAAGTTTGGAAATAAGTTCCATGTTGGCATGACCTAGTCTTCTATGCCATAACCAATTAGTTTCATTTTGTACTGAAAAACAAATAGCATCTTGTGAGGTAATTTCTTCAAAATCGATTGTATAAACATTATTACTTCTAAAGGCAGTAAAACAAATGTTATAATCATGATCATTCAAAATAATGCACTTATCCATTTTGAAAGTAACTGTAAATCCTTTATCACATAATTGACTTATACTCAAAAGATTATGTTTTAGACCTTCAACAAGTAGAACATCTTCAATTATGAGAGAAGATTTATTACCAATTTTACCTATTCCCACGATCTTCCCTTTCGAGTTGTCTCCAAATGTCACGTGTCCTTCTTCTTTAGATCTAAGATCAAAGAACTTAGTCTTGTCTCCCGTCATGTGTCTTGAACATCCACTATCTAAAAACCATTTGTTTTTGCTTGTAGAGGACTTCATGCATACCTATAAAAACAATTAAAATGATTTTTCTTGGTACCCAAGTTCTTTGGGTCCTTTATTTATTAGTATTAGAAGAAACAAGATTTTTAGGTACCCATATGGCCCTAATAGTCATTGTATGTTTTCTTCTAATAGGACAAGTATGATAATTATGACCATTTCTATTACAAAAATTACAAATAGCATGTGACATATATGAAAATCTTGAATGATTATAATAGTATCCTTTTTTGACAAACTTATTATGAAAAGAATTTTGAATATTAGACTTTGATGTAGAAGGATTATCAAAGAAGTTTTTATAAGGTTTGAACTTTTGTTTTGGCATATATCCCAAGCCTGCCTTGTCAAAAACACATCTTTGACTACCAAGAAGTTTTTCAAAATTTCTTTTTCCATTCGTAAAGTTTTCAACAATATTTTCTAAATCAGTTTTCTTTTTCTTCAACTCAAGATTTTCGTCTTTCAAAACAATATTTTCTTTTCTTAAAATATCAATTTCGTTTGTTAAAGAAGAATTTTTCTTTTTCAAAGCAGTATATTTGATACCCAATTTTTCAAATTCTTCATATACCTCTTCTAAAACATTTTGCAATTCTTCATATGAAGGATTTTCAATATTATCAAAATTTGTTACCTCAATATCATCTTTAGCCATAAGACAGAGATTTGCTGATTCTTCATTGCTTGCTTCACTATCTGAGCTACTTGAATCATCATCCCATGTAGCTTTCATTGCTTTCTTGCCTTTGTTTCGATCTTTCTTTAGCAGGGGACAATCTGGCTTGATATGACCAGGCTTATTGCATTTATAACAAATTAAAGTATCATTTTTACCTGAATCTTTCTTGGAAAACTTTTTGAATGATTTCCTCGGAGGAGTTTTATTTTTCTTTAAGAATCTCTGAATTCTTCTTGTTATCATCGCAACTTCTTCATCTTTATCGTCATTTTCCTCATCTTCATCACTTTCACTTTCATGAGGAACAGCTTTAAGTGCCAAGCTCTTCTTTGGCTTTCCTTCTTCTTCTCCTCTTTTCAATGTGTACTCATGGGTGATAAGTGACCCGATGAGTTCATTCACTTCGAGCTTCTTGAGGTCTCTAGCTTCAAGAATCGCTGTCACTTTTGATTCCCAACGTTTTGGTAGAGAGTTGAGAATTTTTCTTACCATTTCCACTTTGGAATAAACTTTACCAAGAGCTGTCAAACTGTTTATGATGTTAGTAAAACGAGTGTGCATGCTAGAAATAGATTCATCATCATTCATCTTAAACATTTCATATTCATGAGTAAGAATATAAATTTTTGATTCCTTAACTTGAGAAGTTCCTTCATAAGTAACTTCCAAGTTATCCCAAATTTCTTTTGCCGTAGCACAAGTCATTACTCTATTAAACTCATTACCATTGAGAGCATTATATAATAAATTCATAGCAGTTAAATTCAAAGTATAAAGTCTATCGTCTTCACGATCAAACTCTTCTTCTTCCTTTTTGACCTTTACTCCACCAACCACTTTTGTTGGAATATAAGGTCCATTTACAATGCATTTCCAGATCTCTCGACCTTGAGCCTGAAGGAATATTCTCATTCTAACTTTCCAGAATGAATAATTGTCTCCACAAAAGAGTGGAGGCCGACTGCTAGATTGACCTTCACCAAATGAAGCTGCAATGTTAGCCATAAGATCTTAACTCAAAAGATAGTTAATCTTATAACAGAGCTTTAGCTCTGATACCAATTGTTGCCCAGATGACTAACACAAGAGGGGGGGTGAATTGAGTTGTATTTAAAAAAAAAAAAAAATTATAAATCAAATATACAATATCAAATATAAACAAAATACGAAATAGCAATAAATATAAAGAGTAAGGGTAAGAGAGAATCAAACTCAGTATGTTAACGAGGTTCGGCCCCACTGCCTACGTCCTCGCCTCAAGCTACCCCTTGAGGATCCCCGAATTCACTATTCAACCTCCTTCAGGTGGAGGTAAAAACCTATTACACCTTTGAACAACACCGCTACAAAGGATCCGTGTAGAACACCCTCTACACTTGCAATCACCTTACACGTGGTGATTCAACGATTCCCTGTGTAGAACACTTTCTACACGCACAAGGGTTGTACACACCCTTTTACTGATACAAGAATTGATAGTGGGTAGAATATCAGAAAACACTCCTCAATGAGTGAAATAAGAACAATACAGCACAACCTATATCTCTCAAAATGAAAAAGGATTAAGGCTCAATGCTTAGAGAAGAGAGAATGAAAGCTTTGAATGAGAGTTGTATGCTCTTGGTGTTGTGAATGTGAAGCTCTCAAATGATCTATTTATAGGCATATGAGACTTCATATTCAAATTTAAAAAGATTCACATGTCAAAGACATCATCATTCATTTTTCAAAAATTTCAAACCTAATCTTTTTACTTTTTGCATGTGACAAAATGAGCACACTTTACTTTTCAAAAAATTCAAACCTAATCTTTTACTTTTTGCATATGACAAAAGGAGCACACTTTACTTTTCAAAATTTTCAAACAAAGGCATCTTCCTTTTGCATAAGTCAAGAAAAGCATCAATCACTTTTGAAATTATTCAAATAAAACATGCACATGTGAAAGATGACAATCAATCATCTTTAATATTTTCAAAGTTCAAACCTTTAATCATGGCATGCACATATGAAATATGACAATCAATTATCTTTCAAAATATTCAAATTTAATTTTCAAAAATATTCATGCACATGTGGAAAATGTATTTTAATACTTTATGATAAAATATTAATTTTGAACCTTAATCCTAATTTCGAATTTTAAGAGATTTACAACATTACTCTATGACTTTAATGTGAACTTGTTTCCTTCTTACTCATGCTTGGTTCCTTGATGTACTTGACTCCATTGTGTAGACAAATTGACCTTGAGACTCCTTCATTCTTTAAATTCATTTGTTATCATCAAAATCCATGTGTAAATATATAATTACACAAAACTTGAAACCTTAGGTTCAACAGCCCCAGTGCAGTAAAATCTTGAAGCAAACATTTGAAGTCATCTGGATTCAATATTGCAAACATTTCAAGGCCCTTGGATTTGTATGGGAGATTTTGATGATGTGATAAATCAACAAGAGAAGCATGGGGGCACCCGTTCCTTAATAACCATAACCATAACTCAAAGCTATAATGGATAGACATGGTCTCATACATATTGGTTTCTCGAGCCCGAAATACACATGGACAAACAATAGAAGTGGCATGGCACTTATCAAAGAAAGATTAGATAGAGTAATAGCAAATCAGGACTGAAGATTACTGTTTCCTGACGCTTCGTTGCAACATCTGGCATCGTCAGCTTCAGATCACCATCCACTATTATTACAAACAACCAACAACTAGAAACCTGTCTCTTTGTTCAAATTTGAAAAATTTTAGATACATGAACCGCTCAGTCAGAATATCATTCAAGAAGCCTAGAGCAAATTTTTCCAAGGCAATCCTACTTATGTGCTTTGTCGGAAAATTCAAGTAATAAAAGAAGCTCTCAAACTCTGGAACAAAAATCATTTTGGGAGTATTCAGAACAATATCCATAACTTGGAAATAGAGTTGCTGGTGGTTCAGAGTAAGCCAATGAGTGAATTTATCCAGGAAAGAGAAAAATATTTTCAATACAAACTTCTTAAGCAAAGAGAACACAAACAATCATTATGGCGTCAAAAGGATAGCAAAGATCACTTCAACAAACCTCAACACCAAATTCTTCTACTTATCAAGGATTATAAGAAGAAGAAGAAATTCAATTGACACCATCAAACTGAGTCCAGGTAATTGGTCTATGGATCAAACTCTTATAAAAAATGCTTTCACTAATCATTTTCGGTCCATATACACTTCTTCAAATCCGAGCTTCCCGAAAAGTCTAGAAAATTTATTTGAGAAGCAAATCACAGACCAAGAAAATGTGAACCTCTAAGCAGTGCCAAATGAGATAGAAATTTTCGGTGCTCTTAAACAAATCCCAAACCACAAAGTACAAAGCACAGGCACAGATGGTATGACAGCGCTATTCTATAGGCATTATTGGAGTATTATAAAAAAAGAGATGATAGAAGCAGAGCATAATTTTTTCAGGAGTGGCAAATTGCTAAAGCAAATTAACAACACCAATATAGCTCTCATTCCAAAAATTCAAAATCCGAGTAATTCGAGCCACTACCGCCCAATCAGCCTCACAAATGTCATTTACAAAATCATTACCAAAATCATAGCCAATCGTTTTAAAGCAACATTAGATGCCATCATATCCTCACTCCAAACTGCCTTTGTCCCAGTACGCAATATAAAGGAAAACACTATAATTGTGCATGAACTAATACACCATCTCAAAAGGAAAAAAAAAATGAAAAAAATGTTTGATGGCAATAAAGCTAAATATAGAAAAGGTTTCGTTTGGTTGAGTGAGATTTCTTATTCTTGGTAATAAAGTTAGTGGGTTATAACCCAGGCTAGATAAATTTGATCAAAGAATGTATTACCACAACAACTTTTTCTATTCTTATAAATGGTTCACCATGAGGTTTTTTCAAAGTTCGAAGAGGATTAAGATAAGGAGATCCAATCTCCCATTTTCTCTTCATATTCGTGACTGAAGTGTTATCTTAGATTTTATTAAAAGAGGAAGCAAGAGGAAAGATGGAAGGGATAAAAATAAGTAGGCTTAACCCGTTAGTCTCACACCTTCTGTTTGCAGACAACACGATCATCTTTGCCAAAGCAACTATAGATAGTGCCCAAGTAATATCTGAAAGCTTAGCAAAATTTACTGGACGAGGCAAAAGATCAATATGCTTAAATATATCATCTTCATCACAAGAAATGTAAACTCAGTCGTAAAGTCAGAAATCCACCATTGGCTTCCATACAAAGTCTCATCAGAAAAAAATGAAATATATGGGCCTCCTAATGTCTTTTGCCAAAAACAAGAAAGAAAACTTCTAGGAACTATTAAGTAAAGTGGAGAAAAAATTAGAAGGTTGGAAATTAAAATTACTTTCTCAAGCAGGCCGAACAATGTTAATCAGAACTGTAGCCAGTACTATCCCTACTTATTTTATGTCAACTTTTCAACTTCCTAAAAATGTGTGCAAGATCCTAGATACGAGTTTCAAAACTTTCTAGTGGGGCTTCCCAAAAAATAAGACTCACAATTTGACTCTCAAGTCATGGAAATCTATATGCCAACCAAAAATTTTCATGGGTCTTGGAATAAGGCAAATGATTAATATGAACCAAATACTACTCACAAAAACATGATGGAAAATGAGTGAATGCCAGCATGGTCTCTGGTATGATATACTAGCTGCAAAATGTTTCAGAAATTCAAATTTTTGGTAAACAACACAAAGGCAATTAGACTCTTATTTTTGGAAAGAAAATCTACAAAAACACTCAAAAAAGGGAGATGCTTTCATATCAGTGATGGCCTCACGACTAATATTTGGGATGCACCTTGGATACCTATGACGACAAATTTCAAACCAAGACCACTGCAAGGTATGGATCAAGCTCACCCAGAACTAAAGGATTCAAACATAATCACAGGCAGCCCAAGACACTAGGACTTAGAGAAAATGCAGAATTTTTTTGAGCAAGTGAGTACCAATGAAATCTAGAAAATTTCTCTACCAATCTTCTTTCAAAATCAAGACAAAATGATTTGGATCCCATCCAAGAATGGAAAAATCTCAGTAAAATCGGCTTATCAAGTGATAGTTAATGGACAAGAAATGATCCAACAAAATGCAGCCCAAAATCATAACCTTTTCAAGTCAATTTGGAAGCTGAAAATCCATAAGAGACACAAACTATTAATATGGAAGCTGCTTTGGAACATCCTTCCAACAAAAACAAGAGTGAACGAAGTCATTTCAAGCTTATCTTCAGAAGAATATTCACTATGCAATAAAGCGAAAGAATCCTCACTTTATCTTTTTGTCAAATGTCATATAATAAGAATACTATGGAGTCAAAGCTCATGGCCCCTAAACTTAGGAAATTTGCCAATTCACTCAATTTCAGATTGGATTAGAATGATTATTTCTCCAAAAGAAGAATTGGGCCTCCAAGACGCAAAGATTCATCCTTTTTAACTCTTTGTAGTCATAACTATAGACTACATCTGGAAGCAATGAAATGACATTGTGCACAATCAACTCATTTTCTCAATGGAAGAAACCAAAACTCAACTGAGTTGCATATATCTCAACTATCAAAAAGCTTGGAATGGAAAGCAAAAAAAAAAAAAAGTTTGAAAAGTGGCAACCTCCACCCAGCAACTACTTAAGCTACTCTTTTGATGCAGCAATTAGAGATTCATTCTCTACTATTTCTATTCGATGCAGAGATCACTTTGGCAATGTTTTAAAAATCCAGACCAAAAGAATCTCTACAATGAATCCTCTAGTGGCTGAAGCATCGGCAACTCTCCTAGCCACAAGAACAGCAGCCTCATCCCAGCACCTTCGGGTAATTTTTGAAGGTGACTCTCAATAAGTTATCTCAGCCATAAAAGACCCCTCATCTGCATCAAACTGGCATATTTCTCCCATCATCAAAGACATCAAAGAAACATGAGCCCCTTTTCACAATTAATCAAACAGATCTAGTAAAATAAAAATAAAAATGTTCCTACAACTCAATCTCTATCGTCTTTCTTCCCATGGTCTCATTGATCTAGAACTCAAGCTTTTTAGTTTTCCTTGATGATCTAGAACTCTTTTTTTTTTTTTGGGTTCCTGAAAAAGTTACCTCTACTCAATATGTAATATTCCATGAAACGTATCTATGTGGCTGTATTTTATTTCTGTTGAGATATAAATTAATTAATAAAATTTAATTTTTTTTTCATTAGTTTATTTTTTCGGGATAATTGGTAATTTCACATATTATCCTAATAGAGTTCTTGAGTTCGAATTCTAATTATACAATATTCTATCTCATTTAATCTACACATAAGAAAGAGTGTTGAGATATAAATTAAATAATAAAATATAAATAATGCTACATATGATCGTGGAGTGTGCAAACACTGCGCAATCATTTTGAAAAAGTGGGGTCCAGGATTGAAAAGTTAGTTTTTTTTTTCGTGTAAGTCCCGTATTAATTCACTTTTTTCAAAAAAACTGTGCAGCGCTTGCATGATCACGACTGCAAATATCATTTTTTATAAAGATTCATTTCTCATAAAATATCCACCTTCCCATTTAAAAGAGTAGCCGAAAGAGAATCTCATACCCAATTAAAAAAAAAATAGTAGAAATTAAGGACGTGATTTCCTTGATGGAAAAGAAGAAACTAGCTAGGTTTGAAATTGACTTAAAATAATAATAATTAAAAAAAAAGAAGCTTTTGCATATCAATTAGGTGAAAACCACAAACAAAAAAATTGGGTGAAATAAGACTTCAATTTCTCGAAATAAGAACACTAGAATATAGAGTGGAATATTAGAGAGAAATATATCTAAAACGAAATTTTATAATATTTATTAAAAGCTTAATATTATTTTAAAAAAATTATTCAAATAATTATAAATATTATAGTATTTTTTTATATATCTATCATCCTTTCCCATTTTTAAACTCCATAAACCATTAGGAATCCTTGAAAAATATAATAATTATTCAATCCAACTTTACTCATTTCTATGACGTCAGCTTATTTTCTCCTCTCATTTCATATGCATTCATTGCAATGAGTACAAAATGTCATGACATTTTGGCTAGAATTGGGTCAGGAGGTATTAATACTTGAAACCGTTCACTTTTAAGGGACCCAGCAGGTGTTTCGAATTCAAAGAGCCCCTGCCACGAAATCGACCAAATTAAAAGCACCAGGAGTCATTATATAAAAATAATTTTATAATAATTTAAATTTATTTTAAAATAAAAATAATTTTTAATTTAATTAATTACATTAGGATACATGACAATTTGTAAAATTAATTTTACATAACTTAATTTTAATTTAATTATTAAATAAAAATGACTTTACGTAGAACTCGGTGAATACTCTTTAACTGCGAGGCCACTGCTCTATTGCCCCGCAAAATAACTGCACAATTTTCTCAAGTAAAATCCAAAGACAGTTTACTTTAGTACGACCGGGACTGCAAGCAGCTCTGCTACATTTTACTTTACTTTAGTGATGTCGTAGCTTGAGAGCTTGGAGACTCTGACCACTCCAGGCCACGGGATGCAGGTGATCGCGGCGTCACCATGAGTGGAGCCTATCCGTAAGAGCGCCTGCAAGTAGACAAAAGTCTGATGAATGAACGTGACGTGACATCTGTACCGGAGAATTCTATGAACGCCGTACTTTCTTGAATGTTCTTGATGATGTCAATATCACTGTAACGGTCGGTTGGTCTGTCTTCCTTTACTCAACGACAGTGGGGCCTTCCTTACGTTTTAAACGACGTGCCCCGGCCCATTGATCAGCTGTGGTATTCCGTACCGTAAGGTGTAGACCTGCTGAAGTTTTCTTCTATTTCTATTCGAATTTATCAAATTAAGTAAAATGTTTTAGGTATTAAACACTCATCAATTTTTAAATTTTTTCGTTAGAAAAATAAAAATAATATAAATATCACATTTCTACAAATAATAATATAAGAGTGTAGCATATAATCTTATTATTGAATCAAAATGATAGATTAACTGTTAGTTAATAAATTATTTTATAAATGAGGCCGTTTGGATTAAGAAATATTTTCAGTTAATATCATATCATCTCATTTTTTCATTAAATTTTTTAAATTTTTACAAAAAATATAATAAATCATTCAACTTTTTCATAAAGGTTGGCAGCGGGAGCCCAGCTCCCGTTATCCTGCCCCCGTCCGCCCCACCCCTACATGAGCAAGTGGGCTACTCTGTCTCGCTCTGCATGAAATACTCTAAGTGGAGGTAGGGGTGGACAGGGTCCAACCCCGCCCCAAATCACTCAATATTTATATTTTATAAATTATATTTATATATATATATTAATTTATCAAACTTGTATAAATATAAAAAATATTTACAATCCATATATAAAATTGTATAAATCTCGGAAATAGTTTGAAATTGGGAGGGGGGACACGCTCAACAACGGTAATGCCTCCAAATTAAAGAACACCTGTACGCTAAGTACTGACTTGCTTTAATTGTGAAGGATAAAGCTTAGTCGACTAAACAAAAAGCGATATCATTTCTCCATGCACGCTTCTCAGATTGATATTTGGTTAATGTTTATCCTGAAAAATGGCTGGCCAAACTTTATGAACAACGAGAATGATTAGAAAAACTAAAAGGTGATCCGATAAAGCCAATTATCAGCTTACAGATCGAAGCTGCTAGGCTTGCTGGAAAAGATACTTTCATTTTCGAAACTGAAGGTGTCTTTTGCTGTGTTGATCTCATATTCTTACAACTATATATATTATTTAAGTTTGTGAAGGTTTTGTTATGGTACTTCTTCACATATCAATAATTACTTTCGGCTGGTACGTACATGATTCAAGTCGACAAGAAGAAGCTGATCAAAGCTACCGGAAAGTATGTATGTGTGTGTGTATATATATATAGATATATTGCATTCCAACCAAGAATATTGTTAGGACATATAATATAATTGGCAATTAACAATATTACTTTGGCTTTCTTTTTTAAGGAAGTATTAAAGAATAATTGTGACTGAATGGATGAACTACTTTTCCATTTGAGAAATGTTTTTATTCTAAATAGATTTTACAAAAGTAAACTTATAAGATAACATGTCTTAATAAACCTACAAGCTAAATATGGTATCACCCATATCCTCTTTGCAAATGATTTTTTGTTATTTACTAATAGATTGACAAGAAGTTTATCTATTGGGATATACTCAATGTTACTGAGATGAATTCATTTTGTTACCGTACATACATCTCGATGTTATTGGGATTATTGTACATACATGAATTTATTTTGCTACGAATAACAATTGATTTTGAGTTAGTTCTTTTTTTAATTAGACGTTTGTAGTTATTTGCAATAAATAATATGTTAAATTAGATAAATTAATAATTAAAAAAATTAAATATTTTTTAAAATTAGTATTATTTTATTACTATATAATGAATAAATAGATAATCTAATATTAGATATTTAATATGAATGGAATAACTAAAACTAAATTTATCTCATATTATTTTATTATTATATAATAATAATAAAATAACGATTCCATTATAGAGATTGAAATAACTAAAGTTAAATTCATCTCACATTAATTAAAAGTGTCATTTAGCTTTAACTAATCCATTAAGAGTGTAGGAGATACATTTTTTTTTTTTGAAATGAGTGTAGGAGATACATGAGTTGGGGGTGATGTTGCAATAAACACTCCAACAACCCACATAAGTGCTACACAGTAATTTTTCCTTTTTTTAAAAAGAAAAACAGTTTTCGAAAAAACAATCCTATTTAGCATTGGTATTGGTTTGGCTAAATTTATCTTCAAATTTGGCCAATATCAAGGGCAGGGTCCAACCCCGCCCCAAATCACTCAATATTTATATTTTATAAATTATATTTATATATATATATTAATTTATCAAACTTGTATAAATATAAAAAATATTTACAATCCATATATAAAATTGTATAAATCTCGGAAATAGTTTGAAATTGGGAGGGGGGACACGCTCAACAACGGTAATGCCTCCAAATTAAAGAACACCTGTACGCTAAGTACTGACTTGCTTTAATTGTGAAGGATAAAGCTTAGTCGACTAAACAAAAAGCGATATCATTTCTCCATGCACGCTTCTCAGATTGATATTTGGTTAATGTTTATCCTGAAAAATGGCTGGCCAAACTTTATGAACAACGAGAATGATTAGAAAAACTAAAAGGTGATNCACTTATTTGCATTTGCCTATTCCATTTAAATTCAATCTCCACATTGGATTAGCCATTCATTCTCTATATAATAATAAAATATTATTCAATTAATAATTTTTTTATTTAATTTATTTTATCACATTTTGTAATTCTACCAATTAAATGTTAATAATAATTATATTCTAATTAAATTAATATTAAAAAAGTATTATTAAATGTTAATAATAATTATATTCTAATTAAATTAATATTGGAAAAAGTATTATTCAATGTTAATAATAATTATATTATATTAAATTAATATTAAAAAAAGTATTATTAAATGTTAATAGTAATTATATTCTAATTAAATTAATATTAAAAAAGTATTATTAAATGTTAATAGTAATTATATTATATTAAATTAATATTTAAAAAAGTATTATTAAATGTTAATAATAATTATATTATATTAAATTAATATTACAAAAAAGTATTATTAAATGTTAATAGTAATTATATTCTAATTAAATTAATAATAAAAAAGTATTGTTAAATGTTAATAATATAATTATATTCTAAATATTAAATGTTAATTATATTCTAATTAATTTAATTTATTTGTTTGGAATGAGAAATTAATATTTTAATTTTTGATGAATGAATAGTGGTCTTCCATCTTTAGCCAACCACTGTAGCAAAAGTTAAATTATTTTAGATTTGGCCAATCCAATGTGAAGGATTTTTAAGCCAAATTATGTAAAATTTGACTAAACATCTCATTTAACCAAGCTAATGTGGATGCCCTTATTCACGTATTTGAACTTGAGGGTCTATATAATATAGAAAAAACTATATTTCAAGCATGATTTGATTTATAAACAGAGTTCAATTTTTAAGTTTTTTGCAAAGCAAATTTATCACTCGATTGATATAAAAGTTACTTTCCTTTATCTTCTCGTATGGGATTTATATTCAAGTATGAACAAGCATCAGGCCAAAATATAAATCATCACAAGAAAACTTTTCTGATTTATAAAAATGTCTCTCGAGTTAGAAAGCAGCTGACAGCTTCAAAATCTAGTTCTATTCTAACAACCTATTTGGGATTCCCCTATCTTTGGTAATTAAATTACCTAATAGTTGTTATGAACCTCATATTTCTAAGATTTAAAAAAGGTGTTGGATGGAAGAGTAGACTGCTATCTACGGGAGGAAAACTAACTCTAATCAAATCAAATCAATGATATCCTCTGTACCCAGGGACAAAGCCTAGATTATGTAGAGAGGGAGCCGTAGGATATATAAAAATTAGTATATAAAAAAAATTTGTGGAGAGGGAGCCGTAGATTAAAAAAATTTGTACAGGTATATAAGAAGTTTAAAGTTTGAATGTAAAATATAAAAAAATAAAAGCATTTAACATGCTAATTGATCTCAACGTTTTTTAATAAATAAATATTATTAATTATCAAATTTCTTCTCAATATAGACTAGCAAATAATTTTTAAGAAAGTCGTCATTTATTTTGTTTGAAAGCCTTCTATCGACAATATTAAAAGCTCAAGAAGTTCATTCTATTTTTATTTCGAAACCTAGTCTTAATAACGCTTATGAATTAAGATTTTTTACTTGTCCATATTGTTCAACTTGAATTTTTAAAATAAAAGCTAAAGAAAATGACTCGTGAAAAGTCATATTATGATATTCAAAAGTAATTATTGAAACGCACATACAACATAATAAATCAAATTAAAAGAATTCGAGTTTACAAGATGAATCCATGAGCATATATGTGATTTATGGAGAATACAATATATTTGAGATTAAAAAATTAGATCTATTATTATTTGATTTTTTATTTTTACATAATTCTAAATTAAATTAAATGAATAAAAAATTACTTTTGCATATTTTATCCATTTTAGCTCTTCCAAAGAATGTTAGTGAAGTTACGTAGGTTAACACGTAACGGTTCCATTTCTAGCAAAAGACGTAATACATGACATTCAGATCTAAATGTTATTACCGGTCAACAGATTCTCCATGCCCAAGCTGTCCATTGGTGCCTCTTCCCCAAGAAAATAAATTTTGCCTTTCAGTAACAGCAAGTGTATGCCTCCATCCACAAGTGATTTGAATTACTTTCTGCCAAGTGCCAAACAAGAGTTAGAAAATAGATGGAGCTTTTCCAAACTTTTGATGGGGTGATTACAAGGATTAAGTAAAGAAAAAATAGATATCTTGGAAGAAAATAGCCAGATCTATTTAGGAAGGTTGCTGATATTCGAAGGCTCTTCAATGTAAACAAAGCATGGAAAGTTGTTATTGGTGACGCAAAAGTACTTATTAAAGGTCGTTGCGATTGAAAATGTGGTTCCAAAATTTTTAGACTCTTATATCCGGAAGTCCATTTGTCATATTCTCCTCGTCATTGTTCAAAAAAGCCAATGGTTGTTCAATTAACTTCTAATATGAAGATTAGAAGAGGAACATGTTCTCTAGCAAAGAAGTCATTTATTATTGTTTCCCATTCACTAAAAATTAAAGAGATATGTTCAAGCTCATGTTGGAGTGATACAAAGTTGCTTTCATTGGGAGGAAGTCCCTTATTATATGAAGTAATGAAATACTCTGTCAAGCTGAAACTTGGAGAGGACTGTAGAGTTTGAAAACATATCTCAGATTATTCTTTCAAAACAAAGCCAGCATAGAATATCAATATTAGACAATATCATCCAGAATTTGTTTGTGCTAAATACTCAAGGAATCCTTTGTTAACTCTGAAGATTAATTTGTTTATGTGGCAAGGTGTGGCGTCAGACTTAAAAATATACACAAAGTTGTGCCATTCCTTTAGCATCTCAGGTCTTCACTAATTCAACATCTTTACAATTAGATATCAAAAGTCCATGGCCTACCAAGAAGGACCTTCAGTTATCCTGTTGATGTTGGAATTCGACCAGGAACTTGTTTAGGTCCATCTCTTTAAATTGTATCCATCCCACCGAATTCCAGACCTTTGACATAGTCATGCTGACGGCTTCTTTATTGATCATTCTCTCAGAAACGACCAGTAACATGATGCATAACTTTCCTTTGCCCACTCCTCTGTCAACTTCAGTCTGAGGGACCTACACCTCAGTTTTCTCTTGATCTGATAATGAGAACCTTCTCCACAGCCTCTCCAGTTCAGTTTCCATTGCACCCCACACTCTCTGTCAACAACAGTCGGTATGGAGAGACCACCTTTGCTTTCGCAAAGACAAAACCTCACCCTCTAGCAGGAGGAGAGGAACAAGCTCCAAGATAACTCCGTTGAAGATTATACCAGGACCCAACTTCCTTCTCCGTTCTTTCTTTACCTTGGTCCCTTTTGAACTTTGACTCGAAAAGAAAACAGTCTCAAGGGAATTTAAGGTCTTTTACCAATGAATCAAATGACTGGCAGTCTGATAATATTGACTATAGTTGTCATGAGGTGAAATCAGCTATTGTTTTTATATTATCAAAGAGTATGGCTAGACATCTGGCAAGTTTTCAGACTTGCACCATGCTTGGTTAACGAATTCAACAAAACATCGTAACTTTAAAACACAAAATTACTAAGAACCAGAGTAGGGGCCAAACCTAGTGATTTTCAAAGCCAATGCGGGAAAAACAACAAGGCAATCTTCTGAAGGCATAATAAATAAAGCCAAAAGTTGAAGGGACACTACTGACCAGACCTGAAATAGTACGATGAAGTAAAAATAAAAATACATGCTTCTACAAAATGAAATTGGTAGTCACAGAAGATTGAAAATGAACTACAAAACGAAAAGGTTCAGATTTTAGTCTTTGGATCATACTCGTTATCATCACCTCAGATACTGCATTACTTCATGCTTGCTAGTGTTTCTGCTGCAGCACCAAAGCAGCAAAACTTCCATAAGACTCGAGCTTCAAGTCCGTTTGGCAGCGAAAGATCTCATGCAACACAACACCTTTCCACATCATCAGCTAGAGTCGATATGCAGGGCGAACAGAACCTCAACACAAGCACTTTGAATGATGCACTAAAGGACTTGATACAGGAATACAGTTCAAGATCTCAAAGCGTAGTAGAAATACGCAGTACATACTAAACCATATTCGACTCCAAGATATATATCACAACATAAGAAAGTGGTCCATAACTACAAATACGAATACATCACAGGCTCCATATCGGAGTAACTATAAAAAGACGCACAAGCTACAAATACGAGTTGGCAATTATGATGTCATTGGGATATAATTAGTAGTGCGGTGTAATTATGGCCACGGAAAGGCGAATAGATTCGTCTTTTGCTTGTGTGTTTGTTCATTGTGTTTGAATATATAGAAGTACTTTAAAAAAACATTTGTTAAAGAGATGGCAAATAGAAAGCCTGAATAGCAAATACATGAAACTTAAAGGGGGTCGTTTGGCTGCCAAAGTCGGATGAGATTCGTCTTGCTTGCTTGGGTGCTTGTTTTTACATAAAATAAAAATTAAAAGTTAAATAAAATATTATTTTAATATATTTTTTTAGAATAAAGCTAGCTTGTCTACTCAAATATACATGGCAGTTAAAAAAAAAAAAATTGACAATTGATTTTTAGTGTATTTATATATTTTTTTATTTGTTAAAAATATTTCAATATATATTAAAAAAATGTAAAAAGAAAAATGAAAATAAAAAAGGTTCAAAACTGAGGTAAGGTGGTGCGGTGCTCGCGAGAGTAGCACTTATATTTTTTTAATATTATTTTTATTTTGAGATTTGATAAATTTGAATTATTTATTTTATTTTATGTTAAATTTAATAATTATAATGATAAGATAAGAAAGGCCTAAAACATCTTGAAATATTTGCAAAAAAAATAATGATTAGAAAAATTAAAAGGTGATCCGATAAAGCCAATTATCAGCTTACAGCTCGAAGCTGCTGGGCTTGCAGGAAAAGATACTTTCATTTTCGAAACTGAAGGTGTCTTTTGCTGCGTTGATCTCATATTCTCACAACTATATATATTATTTACGTTTGTGAAGGTTTTGTTATGGTACTTCTTCACATATCAATAATTACTTTCGGCTTTTTTTTAAAAAAAAAAATAATTACTTTCGGCTGGTACGTACATGATTCAAGTCGACAACCTATTTAGGGATTCTAGTTCTATTCTAACAACCTATTTAGGGATTCCCCTATCTTCTGGTAATTAAATTACCTAATAGTTGTTATGAACCTCATATTTCTAAGATTTAAAAAAGGTGGTTGGATGGAAGAGTAGACTGCTATCTACGGGAGGAAAACTAACTCTAATCAAATCAAATCAATGATATCCTCTGTACCCAGGGACAAAGCCTAGATTTATGTAGAGAGGGAGCCGTAGGATATATAAAAATTAGTATATAAAAAAAATTTGTGGAGAGGGAGCCGTAGATTAAAAAAATTTGTACAGGTATATAAGAAGTTTAAAGTTTGAATGTAAAATATAAAAAAATAAAAGCATTTAACATGCTAATTGATCTCAACGTTTTTTCAATAAATAAATATTATTAATTATCAAATTTCTTCTCAATACAGACTAGCAAATAATTTTTAAGAAAGTCGTCATTTATTTTGTTTTAAAGTCTTCTATCGACAATATTAAAAGCTCAAGAAGTTCATTCTATTTTTATTTCGAAACCTAGTCTTAATAACGCTTATGAATTAAGATTTTTTACTTGTCCATATTGTTCAACTTGAATTTTTAAAATAAAAGCTAAAGAAAATGACTCGTGAAAAGTCATATTATGATATTCAAAAGTAATTATTGAAACGCACATACAACATAATAAATCAAATTAAAAGAATTCGAGTTTACAAGATGAATCCATGAGCATATATGTGATTTATGGAGAATACAATATATTTGAGATTAAAAAATTAGATCTATTATTATTTGATTTTTTATTTTTACATAATTCTAAATTAAATTAAATGAATAAAAAATTACTTTTGCATATTTTATCCATTTTAGCTCTTCCAAAGAATGTTAGTGAAGTTACGTAGGTTAACACGTAACGGTTCCATTTCTAGCAAAAGACGTAATACATGACATTCAGATCTAAATGTTATTACCGGTCAACAGATTCTCCATGCCCAAGCTGTCCATTGGTGCCTCTTCCCCAAGAAAATAAATTTTGCCTTTCAGTAACAGCAAGTGTATGCCTCCATCCACAAGTGATTTGAATTACTTTCTGCCAAGTGCCAAACAAGAGTTAGAAAATAGATGGAGCTTTTCCAAACTTTTGATGGGGTGATTACAAGGATTAAGTAAAGAAAAAATAGATATCTTGGAAGAAAATAGCCAGATCTATTTAGGAAGGTTGCTGATATTCGAAGGCTCTTCAATGTAAACAAAGCATGGAAAGTTGTTATTGGTGACGCAAAAGTACTTATTAAAGGTCGTTGCGATTGAAAATGTGGTTCCAAAATTTTTAGACTCTTATATCCGGAAGTCCATTTGTCATATTCTCCTCGTCATTGTTCAAAAAAGCCAATGGTTGTTCAATTAACTTCTAATATGAAGATTAGAAGAGGAACATGTTCTCTAGCAAAGAAGTCATTTATTATTGTTTCCCATTCACTAAAAATTAAAGAGATATGTTCAAGCTCATGTTGGAGTGATACAAAGTTGCTTTCATTGGGAGGAAGTCCCTTATTATATGAAGTAATGAAATACTCTGTCAAGCTGAAACTTGGAGAGGACTGTAGAGTTTGAAAACATATCTCAGATTATTCTTTCAAAACAAAGCCAGCATAGAATATCAATATTAGACAATATCATCCAGAATTTGTTTGTGCTAAATACTCAAGGAATCCTTTGTTAACTCTGAAGATTAATTTGTTTATGTGGCAAGGTGTGGCGTCAGACTTAAAAATATACACAAAGTTGTGCCATTCCTTTAGCATCTCAGGTCTTCACTAATTCAACATCTTTACAATTAGATATCAAAAGTCCATGGCCTACCAAGAAGGACCTTCAGTTATCCTGTTGATGTTGGAATTCGACCAGGAACTTGTTTAGGTCCATCTCTTTAAATTGTATCCATCCCACCGAATTCCAGACCTTTGACATAGTCATGCTGACGGCTTCTTTATTGATCATTCTCTCAGAAACGACCAGTAACATGATGCATAACTTTCCTTTGCCCACTCCTCTGTCAACTTCAGTCTGAGGGACCTACACCTCAGTTTTCTCTTGATCTGATAATGAGAACCTTCTCCACAGCCTCTCCAGTTCAGTTTCCATTGCACCCCACACTCTCTGTCAACAACAGTCGGTATGGAGAGACCACCTTTGCTTTCGCAAAGACAAAACCTCACCCTCTAGCAGGAGGAGAGGAACAAGCTCCAAGATAACTCCGTTGAAGATTATACCAGGACCCAACTTCCTTCTCCGTTCTTTCTTTACCTTGGTCCCTTTTGAACTTTGACTCGAAAAGAAAACAGTCTCAAGGGAATTTAAGGTCTTTTACCAATGAATCAAATGACTGGCAGTCTGATAATATTGACTATAGTTGTCATGAGGTGAAATCAGCTATTGTTTTTATATTATCAAAGAGTATGGCTAGACATCTGGCAAGTTTTCAGACTTGCACCATGCTTGGTTAACGAATTCAACAAAACATCGTAACTTTAAAACACAAAATTACTAAGAACCAGAGTAGGGGCCAAACCTAGTGATTTTCAAAGCCAATGCGGGAAAAACAACAAGGCAATCTTCTGAAGGCATAATAAATAAAGCCAAAAGTTGAAGGGACACTACTGACCAGACCTGAAATAGTACGATGAAGTTAAAAATAAAAATACATGCTTCTACAAAATGAAATTGGTAGTCACAGAAGATTGAAAATGAACTACAAAACGAAAAGGTTCAGATTTTAGTCTTTGGATCATACTCGTTATCATCACCTCAGATACTGCATTACTTCATGCTTGCTAGTGTTTCTGCTGCAGCACCAAAGCAGCAAAACTTCCATAAGACTCGAGCTTCAAGTCCGTTTGGCAGCGAAAGATCTCATGCAACACAACACCTTTCCACATCATCAGCTAGAGTCGATATGCAGGGCGAACAGAACCTCAACACAAGCACTTTGAATGATGCACTAAAGGACTTGATACAGGAATACAGTTCAAGATCTCAAAGCGTAGTAGAAATACGCAGTACATACTAAACCATATTCGACTCCAAGATATATATCACAACATAAGAAAGTGGTCCATAACTACAAATACGAATACATCACAGGCTCCATATCGGAGTAACTATAAAAAGACGCACAAGCTACAAATACGAGTTGGCAATTATGATGTCATTGGGATATAATTAGTAGTGCGGTGTAATTATGGCCACGGAAAGGCGAATAGATTCGTCTTTTGCTTGTGTGTTTGTTCATTGTGTTTGAATATATAGAAGTACTTTAAAAAAACATTTGTTAAAGAGATGGCAAATAGAAAGCCTGAATAGCAAATACATGAAACTTAAAGGGGGTCGTTTGGCTGCCAAAGTCGGATGAGATTCGTCTTGCTTGCTTGGGTGCTTGTTTTTACATAAAATAAAAATTAAAAGTTAAATAAAATATTATTTTAATATATTTTTTTAGAATAAAGCTAGCTTGTCTACTCAAATATACATGGCAGTTAAAAAAAAAAAAATTGACAATTGATTTTTAGTGTATTTATATATTTTTTTATTTGTTAAAAATATTTCAATATATATTAAAAAAATGTAAAAAGAAAAATGAAAATAAAAAAGGTTCAAAACTGAGGTAAGGTGGTGCGGTGCTCGCGAGAGTAGCACTTATATTTTTTTAATATTATTTTTATTTTGAGATTTGATAAATTTGAATTATTTATTTTATTTTATGTGTAAATTTAACTAAGTTATAATGATAAGATAAGAAAGGCCTAAAACATCTTGGAATATTTGCAAAAAAAATGTAATGATTTAAATTAAGATATTTTATTAAATTTTAAAAAATGAGATAAAATTAAATAAATGTTATAAACCAAGTTCAAATTGTATTGTATGACCACATTTAGCCATCAATGGTGATTTTAGATACACTTACCCTCCAATGGTGATTTTAGGTACACTTACCCCTCAATGGTGATTTTAGGTACACCTAACCTCCTTTGTACTCTTTACCATTGGATTGATGACAAGTGTAACAATCATAACCATTTTTTGTACCAAGAGATCCCTATAAATAGAGGGAGTCCTCATTTGTGTAAGGCACCAAGAAATAAGAGAAAACAAAGTTCTCTAAACATTTCTCTCATATTCAAGATCTCTCTTTTGCTCTCTCTCTTTTCATTAGTTTTATAACACGTTATCAGCACGAAAGTTCTGACGATCTTGAAGCTAGTAAGCTTATACTTCAAGTAAGTGTTTCAATATATTATTTGTAGTTCCCAAATGAATATGAAATGTTATATTCATTATTATTACTTGATTAAATTTTATGCTTATTCACATATTTTTCATACAAGTTTTATTTATTTTTATATACTTGTTATGAATTATTGATGATAAGATCTATCTTGGAATAGAAATTGAGCATCCCTGAAGGATCGATTTAAATCAATAATTTTATTGAGTATCTCATAATAAAGGATCTATTGATTCTGTGAGATAATTTAAATGAGCAATATGTGTACCAAAAGGCTCATTATGATTTATGCACCTGAAGTTGCATAATTGAAAGTGTGTTGAGAAAAACCACTAAAGAATATATGTTTAAAATGAACGCCTCGAATGTGCTCCTGAAGTAGCAATATCGAGTGTAAAAGTTCATAATATATTCTAAATTTATATCTGGTTTTCTAGTGGCTAAGCAAAATAATGAGATTTTGTTAAGAAATCATCAGTCACGTCCTACTGGTTCTATATCATTCCCTGAAGTGAATGGTACTAGATTTACACCATTCCCAGAAGCAAATGGTGCATTTTTTCAAAGAAACCGAGGGCGTGGACGTGGTAGAAAAAATTATAGAAGTGGAGGTCCTAGAAGCGACCACACTAAAAGGGATAATAGTAGATATACACCGCACCACCAGAAGTGGTTCAACTCAGAGAAGGGTAAAGGTCCTCAAAACAAATTTTTAAAGAAAGATGAAGATGGATGCCATAGATGTGGTATGACTGGACATTGATCTCGTACCTGTCGTACAGATAAGCACTTGGTTGACCTATACCAAGCTTCTATAAAAGAAAAAAACAAAAAAGTTTGAAACAAATTTTGCTGAACCATCAACTACTTTAGCTTCTATAAAAGGAGAAGATACTACAAGCCTTGATGTTTCTGATTTCTTTGAAAATTCTAGTGATAGATCATTTGATTGGTGATGAAAATGTTCATTTTTAATTAATGTATTTCCTTTATCTTATTGTAATTTCTTTTATATTTTGCAATGTTTTGTAGTAATGAAAGTTTTATATATTTTAGAATCATAAGACTTACTGATGAACTTTTTATCTCTGAGATGAATAATAGAGATGTATGTCTTGCTGACAGTGCTACAACTCACACAATTCTTAAGTATAAAAAATATTTTCAAAATCTAACATTGAGTAGAGCCTACGTTCATACCATATCTGGTTCATCGAATCTAATTGAAGGNTTGAGAATTTATTAGATATAAAATGTATTTAATATATATATTTTATATCTAAAACATATGATCAAAGAAATATTCATGTTTAAAATTAAAATATTATGTTATAAATTATAATGTATTATTTCATACATAATTATATATTATATATAATAATAATAATTAAAAATATATATAATATGTGAACTTATTAGATGTTAGAAAAGGTAAAACTAATTCCAAACCAGATTTGACTTTTTTTAAAATGATGGAACCAAATCAATTGAAAACTGGTCCAATCTAGACTGATTTTCAAATTTTTAGCTTGGATTAGCTTTCAAATTTTTCGATTTATTTTTACGCTCCTATAGCTCATTACTTAGTCCTCAATCCTCACATAAAAAATGATATTTTATTTTTGCTGATGAATTATATTAAAAAAATAACATTTGTAATTAAAGAGCGAATAAATTTGATATCTACATAAAAAAATTAATTATTTAAAAGTAAATATTATTTTTTTTAAAATAAATTTGTGATGTTTACATAACTTATAACTATTTCTAATATTAGTCTTATTTTAAAATGTTCTTGTCAATGTATTCAATAGCTCTTTTCTTTATTAGGTGTATTTAAACCACCGGTTGTCTTTTATCAATTAAAAATTAAAAAAAGACCATCCAACTACGAGAGGAATAAAGATAGCTATAGGCCTAAGCAAAAAACCCGCTGACCCGATCCACCCGAATAACCTAGACCGACCCGACTGATAAAATGTTGTTTAAACATATTGTCGGATCGATCCTGTGAAATGTCGATTTCAACTCGTTATCGTGTTTTAAGCAATTCAAAACCCTAGCTAGTCTCCCCATTCTCTTCCTCATTCCTCGTTGCCTCCATTCCTTTTGTCTTCCCAACCCAATCCTTTTCCCAAGCAACATGTTCTTCGATGAGTTCACTGCCGAAGCAACCCAACTCCTCTGTCTTCCCAACCCATTCCTTTTGACGAGTTGTGGTGAGAATCTTCATGATCATCTGGCTTCACAGCCATCATCGTACTTGGGGTTTTGGGCTTGCAAAATAAAAGCCAAATGATCATCTCTACTGAGTAATTGACAAGAAAGTAATTCAGTACGGTTACGAGATTTGAAGGAAAACTCAGGATGCGATCACTCCATTACGTTGAGAAAGAACGAGATTTTCCTCTCCTTTGTTTTCATAAGTCTAACAACACAAACCATGATACTCATCTCAATTCTTCTCCACTGTACCCCACAAGGCGTTCATTTCTTCTCGGTAAGCCCCACGAGATCTATTTTTCTTTCGTTGATTTTGCTGTGAAACACCACCATCTTTTCAGCCTAATTTTGGTTGCTTTGTCACCCATGAAATTTGTGTTGCTGTTGACCCAGCCAACCCCGTAGAATAGCTTCTTGCTGCTCGGTGAGTATGTTCTTGAAGCCTCTCATTTCTCGAACTGATGTACTTGGGAATAAAATTTTGACTGTACCCAGTGAGCTAAGGGTCACGATTAAATGAATTCCAAGAGGAATACAAGCCGAGGTTGAAGAAGATGCGTGAGAAAGAGAGAATGAGAGCAATCGATGTCTGCTGTCGGCAAAATGGATTGAGTTTTGGTGGAAGGTGTTGAGCTTTTGGTGTTTTTTTTTCTTCATTCTGATCTTGATTTACGGGTTGAACCGACTTTGGGTCGGGTCGAACCGAGTTGGTTTCATGCTATCGCAGGTCAGGTCGGGTTAAAAAACCAAACGGTTTGGGCGGGTTGTAGGACTAGATAGTTGTATAAGATTTTTTATTTACAAATAATTAAGTAATGCTTGTTAGTTTGTTTTTAGAGATAAGATGATATTAAAATTGAAAATTGAATAAAATATTATTAAAATATGTTATTTTAATATTATTTCTATATTAAAAATTAAAAAAATTGATTTAAAAAAAGACAGCTCATCCCCCCAATGAAGACTACAATCATGTACTCAACAATTCTGCTGCCAAACAATGTCGGCAAGCTACGAATTACATCTTCCTCTTCTTGAAAGCAACACATCAAGATTTCAATGACTAGAAAAAAAGTCCGAAGCCCTATGTTTGGTTGTCGAGAAAACAAAGAACAAAATAACAATAAAAAAGGTAATAAACCAAAAATCTGAGATTTGAAACTTCGATTCTTCGTTCTTCCTAATTTTATCTCTAAAGCCAGAATTAGAATCTTTATTATAAATATTAAAAATAAAATCCTGAGCACAAAATTACTTACTCAAGAATGGAAAGCCAAAGTACTCTGAAGCTAACAAGAGAACGAACTGCTGGGAGTTTAGAAGAGTTCGCATAGAATGAACAAGTATTGTTGTGGGGGATGAAGTAGATGAGTGTTCCACCAGGGAGAGAGGAAGAGGAAATGAAAGGGGGGCGTCGGGAGTTGAAAAATGAGGGAAACACAGATGCGGTTGTTCTTCCACATTTTAGAATAAAAAATTCCTTCAACCTGTGAACAATATCACTTCAAATTTACATTAGCTCAAAACTTGAGCTGATCGAGGAGTACTGTCATAGCTAGACATTTACTTTACGCTTTCAACAATATATATATATATATATATATGCAAAATATGCATTTGGTTAGGCTTTTGATGAAGTCAATGCCAATGCTCTTAAGCATTTATTAGTCAAATGCCATCCTTCACCTGTTGGTAAATTTAAGCTAAACACTATGGGGGCATTAAAAAAGGAATACTGTCATAGCTGCTTGTGGAGGTGTGATTATAAATACTTGTGCACTCATTTTGAAAAAAAAAATATAAATTATACTTAAAAAAATTATTTTTTTAATGGTAAACTCTACTCCTTTTTAGAGAGGGTGCATGACGCTTGCGCAATCCATGATTGTATTTAGTATTACTCTATAAATTAGGATGGTAAGTTTAATTATGGTTTTTCTTTCCATCTAGGTCATGGGACAAACATTTTTGTTGAGCTTTTTACTTTGAAATATGATTTATTATTATGCTATCAATTGCAAATTAGAATTAGTAGTGGAGGCATATTCTTTACTTGTTGTGAGTTGGTTTAACAAAATACGAGCCTTTTTGGAAGCATTTTGAAATGTAGACTGACATACTTAGTATCCAATCTTTATTTTCTTTTGAATTAATTCAAACCTACAGAAAAGGGAATAGCTTGATTGTTGCTTTAACAAATTTAGGAGTTTCTGGTGTAGATGCTTCTTTTTACTTAGTTTTCACTTACCAAACACACTTACATGACATATATGTTTTGGAAAAAATAGGACTTCCTCATTTTAGACACTAGTTTTAAACTTTTATGTTATGATAGATAGCTTAAAACAATTATTGTATAGATTAGTTTATTTGAATATACGATTTTTGCAAGAGCTTTGGTTTAGAGATTTATGTAAACCCAAAGCTCTTTCTCTTGTTTGTAAAATGTATTCATCTGCCATAAAATGTGGTTATTAATATAATTGGGAGTTCTATCCTTTTTATTAAAAAAAGATGATGGTTCACGGAGCAATCGATAATATATAATATCTATAACTTTAAATGCTTTTTTCTTTTTGGTTAGGAATGTTTAATAACTTTTTTTTTTAAACAACTTGTTCATTGATAAACTATGTTAAGACACAAACTGATTACATGTTAGAGTCTCTTCCAACTCAATTACACATCCAGTCACTGTTAAAGTACTTTTCCCCAACAAATGAGCAACATAGTTTCCTTCTCTGTTTACATACTTAAAGTAACTAGATTTGAATATATTCAGTAAGCATTTGATATCTGTGATGATCATTCCAACGTAATTGTTTTGTTGATGTCTCCTTTGTTTTGCCTGAACAAATAACTAGGAGTCTCCTTCCATCACTACATTTGTCATACCAAGTTCAATTCCAAAATTTACTGCTTCAAGAGCAGCCCTTGCTTCTGCAAGAGAGGATCTGGAATAGATGTCATCTTCTTCCTCATTTTTGCCAAAGGAATTCCCTCTATCATCTGTTGCAGCAACTCCTATACATATTTTACATAATCTTGATTCAACTGCAACATCCCAATTAATCTTGCAATAACCCTTTGGTGGACATTCCCATATTACTCTGCCAGTACTTTTAGAATTGTTATTGCCTTGTCTTTTGCTGATACACAGTTCCACAAATATATGTTCCACTGTTTTAGGTTGTTGTAGGCACATTGGGAGGTTGAGGTTCTGCTTGATAAGTGGGATGGAAATTTTGAGTTTAAGATGAATATTATTATTGTTTTGATATTTAAAAAAGTTAAGAAAAAGTTGAATTATTTATTATATTTTGTATGGGGATTTGGGAAAGTTGTAATGATGAGATGAGAATTTTGAGTTTGAGATGAAAATTTTTGTTTACCAAACCGAACCTGAATCTTTTAAAATTTTATTTTTACACAAATTATCTTTAGTTGGTAGAATGTTTCACATGCTCTCTACAAGAAGTTCTACGAGGCTAGTGGAATTGGAAGCTTCCAAAGTTTACACCATTCTTCATTTAGGAATAATTTGCTAGATGTCCTAGCTTGGTTTTTGTCTTGCAGGTCCCGTTGAAGATAATATGCACTCTTCCCTGTGAAGTCACCATGGGTGGTTCCTCTCCATATTAATTGATCATGCTTTCTGTAATTAGTTATGGGAATCTGAGTAATAAGGTAAGCTTCTTGACTGTTAAAAACAATTTTGATCAAAGGAATATTCCATTCACTGGTTTCGTGTTGTATAAGTGTGTCCACTTTTGCCCCCTTTCCCAATAGATTTATGCCACTTTGAGGTTTAAACAAATAGATTTATGCCACTTTGAGGTTTAAACAAATGAGGTTGAGGGATCCATGGATCTTCCCAAATTCTTACTGAGCTACCATTACCTATTCTCGAAATTAAACCTTGTTGCATCAATTCTCTAGCAGATAGTAAGCTTCTTCAAATGAATAAGGGAGATGTGCCCAGCTCTGCTTTCAAAAACTCTGACTTAGGAAAGTATTTTGTTTGTAGAATCTTGGATACTAGAGAATTAGGATATTTGAGAATCCTCCAACCTTATTTTGCAAGCATAGCAAGGTTGAAGTTCTCAAAGTCACGAAATCCTAATCCTCTTATATTTTTTGACTTTCCAAGTTGAGCCCAACTTAACCAGCTGGTCTTTCTATCTTGATTGTTTTGTTCCCACCAATAGTTTACCATTAATCTGTTAAGTTGTTGCAGTAGGCCTTTGGGAAATTTGAATACTCTCATTGCATAAGTTGGTATACCTTGAAGCAATGACTTGATTAGAATCTCCCTTCCTGCGTGTGAGAGTAGTTTCATCTGCTAGTTACTCAGTTTAGCTCATACCTTGTCAAGGATTTCTCTGAAGCTTTTGTTTCTTGATTTACCTATCATATTAGGAAGACCAATGTATTTCTCTCATGAGTTTGTAGTCCAGACCCCTTCTACACAAGAGATGCTATCTTTTGTTGGGCTTTGAGTGTTTTTGCTATGACTTTTCCTTGTTCATTCTTTGTCGAGAAGCTGTTTCATAGATCCCTAAGAGATGTATTAATCTACTCCATTCCACTAAGGATGCCTTATAAAATAGCATACAAAAAGCAAATGATTTACATGAATCCATTTCCTTGCTACTGGAAGGCCTGTTAACTGGTTTTCCCTTGCTGCTTTGTTGAGCATTTGGCTTAGGACTTTTGAACAGATGATGAATAGATAAGGTGACAAATGGTCACCCCGTCTAATGCCTCGAGTTGGAGTGATTTTAGGCTGAGGTATTCCATTAAGAAGAATAGAATACGAAACTGTAGTAACACAGTTCATAATAAGTTCTATCCATTTTCTGTGAAAGCCAAGTTTTTCCATCATCCTTTCTATAAAGCCCCACTCTAGCCTATCATAGGCTTTGCTCATATCCATTTTTAAGGCCATATAGCCCTGCTTTCCCTTCATTTTGCATTGCATAGTGTGAATGGCTTCAAAATCTACAATAACATTGTCTGTTATAAGCCTTCCTTGAACAAAACTACTCTATGTTGGAGAGATAATCTAAGGCAATATCTNTAACATACATACATAAATTGTAGTTCCCTTACCCATCACACATACACAATAAACTGATAGTAAGTTAGAGGCTAACTTACCTCGATCGTCGCGTTCTATGAGAATAGAGTGCGAAACACGAGGAACTGCACAACAGTTGGAAGAGGAACACTCAAGTCCTTAAGATTTTCACTTCTGAACTCAATTGTCATATTATGAGCACTTGCAACACCACGGCAACTTGAGGTTTCACTATACCCAGAAGAGATAATTTGACTTCAGAAAGCCTTTGCACTAAAACAAGTTCATTAAAATTATCAATAATAACCAAACAAACAATTCCTTTCTCAATCCATATACTCTTAGCCATAGTCAACCACAAGATGACACCAGTCACCCCGGACTATAATCCATAACACCACTGCTTCGGGACACTGTCATACAGTTTCCCAACACTACACCATACGCTCCACACTTCTCTGCTACGCCATCCAACCCTTCGTGACACGCCATCCGGTGTATCACGACCTAGTACAGAGTACACTCACGTGAACTCTCTTCCATTCACACTACAAAACCCATCACTGCGATACACGTCTCACGGTGCATCGCTACGCGACACGGAGTACGCGCTACGCGTACTTCCTTCGCTACAACACTCATCAACACGATGCACATCACACGATGCATCGCCATACAACACGGAGTACACTACATGCGTACTCCCTTCCTTCTACGACACACATCACTACAGCGCACGTCGCGCGGCGCGTCGCTGCATTACACAGAATACGCTACACGCGTATTCTCTTCACACAACCCGCCGTATCACATCTATGGCATCCATCTCACGCCCATACTTCACAACACAGTCCACAAACTACAAAATCAAACTCAACACTTCACAACCACACTTCGCTTCACAACTACGCAACGAACTCCACAAATATAACTACACAATCCACAAACCAACCAACTAACTATTTTAAACGTAAAATAACTAGAGATAGAAGGTTATACCATCGACGGGATAACCCGTGCGTCGCTCGTTGTTCGTCACGAACATGCGTCGGAGGAACGTACGTGGCGGTAACACCGCGTACGGTGGCTGTCCACCACATAAAGTGGTAGTTTGGAACCGAGAAAAGCTAAGCGTGGCCTTGGAAGGTTCATGGTCGCCTTGTGATGGTCAAAGGTGGCGGAGCACGGCGGCGTCACGCCGTGAACAGTAAATCCGAACGGTGAGCGGAAACGCGAGGTAGCGAAATTTCATAGAACTTCATGGCAAGCTAGGGATAGGTAGATGAACATGTGGTGGAGCTGTGGTAGCGAGGTGGTGGTCGGACGGTGGCTAACGGCGGCGGATCGGCCGTTTGAAACCATTTTTGGCCTTGGAGAGTGTAGGAGAGTGAGGGCTCTACGAAGCTCCGTTGGTCATGAAATTTCTTGGGGAGGTTCATGAGGATGAGAGGAACAAGATGGTGGTGGTGAAACACCACGGGTGGCCGTGTACGGCGGCGCACGGTGGTGAAACCGAACGGGTGTTTTTAAGAAACCCATATGTGAAAAGTGAGAGTTTGGGAAAAAGAAAGACATGGGGAGGAAGCCCTTGATGAGGTGAGTCCAATGGTGGTGCTTGGTGGTTGATTTGGCCGTGTATGGTGGTCCAAAAATGAGAAAAACCCCTAGAGACCCATATCTTTGAAGGGAGAAAGAGAGAGAGTGAGAAGTCGGTTTAGTACACCACCGGCGTGGTTGGACTCGCCGGAGGGAGAGGAAGAGGCCGGAGTGGGAGGTGGGGTCCGGCGGCCGGAGGTGGCGCCGGCTGGAGCTTCAACACGAACGGCTATGGAGGAGCTTCAATCCGTCGGCCACGAGAGAGAGAGGGAGAGAAAAAGAAAGAAAAAGAAAAAAAGAAAAAAAGAAAAAGTGAAGAGAAAAAGGTAGGGCCAGAGTATAACGCTTCAATCCTACATTTCGGGATTCTCAAATAAACCAACAGTGAGTTAAAACACTGATTAAAACGCGTAAATGTTTTATTTTAAATAAAACACTTTAAATAAAACACTACGATGAATTAAGGTAGAATATTATTTTATAAACTAAAATTTATAAAATAATATTTCCTCATCATTATATAAAAATGATAAAGTACCGTTAATTAATCGAAGATGATAAAAATCATTTAAATTAATAAAACACTTAATATACTACACTGAGAAGAATTAAGATAGAATATTATTTTATAAACTAAGGTTTATAAAATAATATTTTCTTCATCATTATATAAAATGATAAAGTATCATTAATTAATCAAAGTGCATAAAACACTTAAATTTTAAATAAGAATTTTCAACGTAAAATTAAACCTCTTAATATATTAAAACAATTAAAATATTTAACTAAATAATTATCCACAATTATAATATTTTCAGAGCTCACTAAATTATTATAATTGTGCTACTTTAAAAACAAGCTTATCTAATACTTTGAAATTCGATGGATAAGATCCGGGAAAACGCCATCGAGGTACAACGCTTAGGATAAAACTGTTCATGATTTTACAGCTGTCGGTGAAGAACAAATTACGTGATTTACGGAAAAGATAATCTATACGCGTAATTCCAGATGAGGGTAAAGACGAGAGATATGTGATTGCTGTCGGGAAATAATCCAAAACGGATTGCCTTGCCGTCTACTATGCGTGAAAATAAAAGAGAAGAGTGAGGAGATAAGACTAAATTTTAGCGGGCTGTTACAAGGATGCCTTATAAAATAGCATACAAAAAGCAGATGATTTACATGAATCCATTTCCTTGCTACTGGAAGGCCTGTTAACTGGTTTTCCCTTGCTGCTTTGTTGAGCATTTGGCTTAGGATTTTTGAACAGATGATGAATAGATAAGGTGACAAATGGTCACCCCGTCTAATGCCTCGAGTTGGAGTGATTTTAGGCTGAGGTATTCCATTAAGAAGAATAGAATACGAAACTGTAGTAACACAGTTCATAATAAGTTCTATCCATTTTCTGTGAAAGCCAAGTTTTTCCATCATCCTTTCTATAAAGCCCCACTCTAGCCTATCATAGGCTTTGCTTATATCCATTTTTAAGGCCATATAGCCCTGCTTTCCCTTCATTTTGCATTGCATAGTGTGAATGGCTTCAAAATCTACATAACATTGTCTGTTATAAGCCTTCCTTGAACAAAACTACTCTGTGTTGGAGAGATAATCTAAGGCAATATCTTCTTCAATCTGTTTGCTAGCACTTTTGCCATGACTTTATATAAAACATTACACAAACTAATGGGTCGAAATTGTGTAACACTTTTAGGATCCTTTGTTTTTTGAATAAAGACTATAAAAGTCTCATTAATGGCATTATCCCTTTCGTTAGTGTTTAATGCCATTGTGATGGTTTCACAAAGATCCTTACCTATTGAGTCCCAATTTTGTTGATAAAAGCCAGCTGAAAAACCATCTGGTCTTGGTGAACTCATGGGATTCATATTCTGAATTGCCTCTTGGACTTCTGCCAGCTCAAATTTCTTGATTAAATTGGAGTTCATCTCATATGTAATCATGTTTGGGGTGGATTCTAGACATTGATTCTGACTCGATGGCTAAGAAGAAGTGTATAGACAAGAGTAAAATTCCTAAAAGGATTTACTGATACCTTCTGGAGAGGTGTGGACTGATCCTGCCTCATCAATGATTTTATTAATGGCATTGTTTTTCCTCCTTTGAGTAGCACAACTATAGAAATAACTTGTGTTTCTATCTCCTTTTGTGAGCCATTTCTGTTTGGATCTTTGTTTCCATCTGACTTCCTCTTACTCCAATTTGAGACTGACTTATTGCTGAAGCTATTTGATCTCTTGCTGTACATCACCTGTATTTGCTTCCTTCATTTATTTTTAATGACTCAAAAGGTTTTCAGTTTCTTGGTTCTTGTCCATCTCTTGATTTCTGTTCTAAGCAATTAAACAATTTTTGGATTTATTGAGTTTGTGGATAATAACTTTTATTTAGTCATTACATATATTCACTGCCAATCGTCCTCCTTTTTTTTTTTTTTTACTTGTTTTTTTCAAATCTTCCAAGTTTTGGCTTCATGATCAATTAGTGCTACAACTGTCTCCTCCGAATCCAACAAATCTATAGGACTTTGAACTTTGAATGATGTTGGACTAGGCAACCATTTATGGTGCCAAATCTTAGTATCTACACCATTACCAATGCACCAAAATAACCCTTCATCTAGTAATGGTTTTGCAGCCATGATACCCCTCCATATTAGGGATGGGTGCCTTGTAATTGTAGCATTGAGAAACTGGCCATCAGGATAGTATTTAGAGAAGAGAACCTTTGCAGCAAGGGACTCAGGGAAATGAAGCATTCTCCACCCTTGTTTAGCCAGCATAGCAAGAAATTTTTAACGGTACTAACATGTCCTTAATTGCGACGAAAACATGACCCCAAAAGTACTAGAGATGAAAACTTGGTTTCAGAAGAAGTGGTCAAGTTGGTTTGAATGGCGGTGTAGACGATCCTTGGTCTTGTCGTGCAGGAGAAACTTCCTCGTGCCTTCGTTCCTTGATGCATAATCACCATGAATATTATTAATAAAGACATGCATGTGAGTTTGCAACAATAAGGTACTTTCGTTCCCCTTATGGCATTCAGTATACATGCATGGAAAAAAGTTAATCAGCCCGGTTGGCGACAGAGTTGGCCATGAAACATAGGCCATTATGATGGGGCCTTGGACCGTTACCCGAATATGTACTTCTATTACTTTAGTCGTCACGACCCATATGATGTATAATGGAGAAAGAACCCATTCATCCACTACCTTTATTCATCATTTATTTCTCAAATGATTTAAAATTTAATCATCTGATAAAATATAATAAAAAATAAAACTTAAATATTCGGACATATCTTCAATCTAAGGTGGCCGGCCGGTACTGACATTTAACGGTTGCTGCATGCACCGGCCACCAAATGGTCCAAATGTCATATTGCATGTCCACGGCACCCACGTAACACTCGATACTCTTAAAACACGGCTCGTGTGCTATGACAATATTCTACGTGTCACGATAAAGAACGAGGATTTTTGGTAGTTTGTGGAAATTAGACCCGGACTGGTCCCTTGGAATCGGACATCATTGCTGGACTGAGTCTTTTCTTAACTTGAAGATACAGAAGGTTGATTGGCATTCAGTTTTTTCGCACATTTTAACCGATCGAAGCACTATAAAGATCCAAAGAGGCAAACGATGAATTGGGCTCTCAAATCAACTCGAACATACCCGCAGGCTACTTTGTTCTCAGCGTCGACTACTCCGCCTTATAACGTAAGCCGTAAGGCGTCTGGCATCAGATTCCGGAAGGTCACAACGGCCATGGCTAGCAGCCAACGTGAGAGTAAGCATGACAAGGACACCTCCGGCCAGAACCCAAACGAGAAACTTGGGTTTGTGCTTGTGTTTTTTATTTATTTAGTACGTACAGAAACATTTGTTAGTTTTAGTTTTGTGGGATAAATTTACATGTTGTTGATGATGTTTTTGAATTTGTGGTAATTCATGTGCTTGGAAAGGGACATGATGTCTCATTCTTTCGGGGAGGGGTATGCCACCAGATCGGATGAGGAAGGATTTGGAGGGATATATGGAAGGAACCAGTCTTTTCCACAGGCACACACCGAGCAGGACAAGCATATCCATGAAAATCACCCTGGTAATTGTTTGTAATCTCTACTTATTTGTCAAGTAAATGATGCTCTCCATTTAAATTTCCACAGCTTGTTTGTGATTTCTCTGTTTCGTGGTTAAGACTCTCATTTGCATATCTGGAATTGTGCTTGAAGCTTATGGCAAGACGCAGGGAAGCGAAGTGAAGGAGAAGGAAAAGGCACGACACCAGACCAGCTCAAAATCGTAGACGTACAGGATTTATATATATATATATAAATAAATAAATAAATCTTGGTTCCCCAATGGGTAATCACGTACGAGATCATCAGCTGTTAGAGCTGATCATGACTCTCCTAATTTATTTTCATAGTCTTATGTGGCAACCTTCCTCGGGAAGGTTTTGTTTTTGTTTTCAATAAGTTATGGTTTTATAATGACCGAAATAGCTAGGTAGATGTTATTTCTTGCTGAGCAAACATCGTTGAAGAGATTGGTTGAATTGGCAGCTAGAACCTGTCTGCAATGAAGTATATATGGACTTCGAGAACTTTATGAATTCGATTAGTAGCCCTTGTAGTACTAATTTATCCTTTTTAGCTCTTTATAAAAAAACAAAAACAAAAAGTGGGATTAATTATTAAAAAATTAATTTTTTAAATAAATTTTATATTTGAAAGTATTTTTATGGGAAGAGAAGCCATTTAAGAAGACCCGAAAGTCTATAAAGGAAAGGAAAGAGGAAGCTGCATGGACAAGGCTTTTGTTTTATAACGGTGTATTATGGGACACGTCTCATGCTCAATGAATCAAATCAATCAAATTTTAACAATAATTACACTTAAAATACACACAACTCACAAGCAACGTTCCAATGGGAAGAAAAACTCTACTTGCAACTGGGGTGGAGTGACAGACGTGGGCTGTCCACTTGTTTTAATGACAGCTTAGCTTCATAACGCAGTCTAAGAATGCATTTCATCTCAATGTTAGGAATATTCTCGTTGTTAGGACATGTTTGAAATCACGACGAGAGATCTAAAAATTACAGTAGAATAATTTAAAGTGTTTAAATTATAAAATTTACTCATAATTTTATATCAAAATATTTACTTTTTATGTAAAGCATTTAAAAAAAATAGTCCATAAATAATTATTTTAGAATAAATTGGAAAAGCAGAAGTTGATATGACAAAATATCAATCATTCAATTTAAATTAGTAAACAGTATTCCATTATTTCAAAAAAAAAAAAGTAAACAGTATTCCATAAATTCTAAGACGCGTGAGGAGTGAGGACTACGTAATGAGCTGTGTTTCACGAGATCAATACCAAGAAGGACTCTCTAATAATATGCGTGCGAATAACGCACAATGACATGTCGAAACATAGGTAGTCTGATATTATCCGTCGATTCTAAAGTCTTTGTCCAATCTCAACCGTCCGTTTCATTATATATTGTCATCAATAACGGGAGGAATTGAAAGATCCTCCGAGCTTATCCCAAGCAATAAACGCGCCTGACTTTCTTTCTACGCCTCTTGGTCACCTGCGCGACTCCGTTTTCTCATAATTCCCTTGCAGATCTCTTCCTCGACGCTTCTCTGCCTAGCATCATGTTCTCGAATTCGGCTAGGTCGCCTAGGGAGCCACACGCTGATGGCCGCTTCAAGACTGTGAACCGATTGACTATTAAAATTCTGGTATCACTTTTTTTCTTGTGAGGATTCTTCTTCTTTATGTTTTGAATTCTTGGTATCGCTTCGTAATTTATAAAGATACCTTCTTGGCCTTTTCTGTTTTGTTTCTAGATCTGTAAATGGTCGCTTCGATTTACGGGATCCGCTTCCGTTTCGATTCTAGGGTTTGTTCATCGATTGATTTTCTTTGACTGAAATTCCTCGCCTATGGAATGTTTCGTTGCGGTGATTTTATTTTATTCGTTTTCTTGGAGGCAGGCGTGGCGTTCGTCCGGAGACAATTTTTCAGGTTCGGTGTCTGAGAGACTGAGAGTTAATGATTTCACGGGAAGGCTTGCTGGTCCCCGCAAAGGCGCTGGATCTGTGGGGGTGGGATTGCGGAGATGATGTTATGAAGATCAATTGTGGCAGATCGTTCCATGTAACTTGTTGATGTAAATGGATGTATAGGATAATATCAGGACGAAGGGCCAGAGATTAATTTGGCCTTGGTCTTGATTCATCTTTGTCATCCGACCTTTGCCATGACAGGTGCGCTTGCATGGCAGGTCACAAAGAACCATAATAAAAAAGTTATACGTTTTTTGGTTTGAGGGGGAGATCGCACGGGGATTTTGCCCGGGGTCTCCCCACCGGTGTGTGCCGTTTCCCTGTGCTGCTTTTTCCGTGATCGTTTATATTTTCGCTCTCGATGCCCATGGTTGCCAGATGAAAGGGGTAGCTTTGATACATCAGCCAACATTACGGCTCATGCACTCGCTATTCACATGGAGTTTGAGGTATGCTCTTTATTTCAGATTTTCCTTTATCAATTTAATTGATTCAACTATAGATTTCAAAAAAACAAAAAAAAAAAAAAGAATTATTCAACTATAGATTTTAGAAGTGCCGACAAACTATGTCTCGCAACAGATTACAAAAAAGGGAAAAGATTATCATAATTAATGTTGGAAATCTTGTCCTTGGAGCAAGCTGCAAACGTCTCAAATCTATTGACCTTTTTTTTTTTTTGGGGTCATATATTCGTCTTTTAACAGATTTAATCAATTAAACAAACACAATATTTGGATACCATTTTCAGGTATTTCATTCCTAAAGTTTAATCAAACACAATAATTTTTAATTTTTTTTTATGTAATCATTATCTAAATAATTATAATTTTTAAGACTTTTAATCAAAATAAAAAAATAATAGAATTTTTTTTTTAAATTTTGAAACAAAAATAATATTAAAAATTATATTCAGACTTTTTTTAATTAAAATAATATATTTTCAATTTTTTCTTGTATTTTTCTAAAAATTATTAAAATATTTTAATTTTAATCTTGTCATTGTTATTCACAAATATTCTAAGATGAAGGCGTCATTTGTTTTCAAGTTTCAACTATCTTAGTTTTATGATCTTACCTAATCATAATAATTTCTCTAAATTTCTTCATAAAATAAAATGAACAATTTAAAATTTTTAATTCTCAAAATAAAATTAATATTAAAATATATATATATATATTTTAATAATATTTTATTTAGTTTTTAATTTAAAGATGAATTTATCTCATCTTATATGTAAAAATAAGCACACTAGCGCACTAGCTAGGCGAGACTCATCTCACTTTGTCAGCCGAACGACCCTAGCCTCTTCATGTATTAGCTGGCTTTCTATTTGTCTCTCTGTTACAAATGTATTTTTCAATTACACCGCACAAGCAAAAGACGAATCTATTCGCCTTTCGGTGGCCATAATTACACAGCACTACTAATTATATCTCAATGACATCATAAGTTCTCCATGGCATCTCAAGTCTTGGTCTCGTAAGGGCTTAACGCCAACTATTCACTCGAAAAATCAGTTATAATGTTGCAATGTTTCCCGCATAATTGCCAACTCGTATCTGTAGCTTGTGCGTCTTTTTATAGTTACTCCGATATGGGGCCTGTGATGTACCTAATCTTGTAGTTGTGGACCACTTTCTTATGTTGTGATATATCTTGGGAGTTGAATATGGTTTTAATAATGTACTGCGTATTTCTACTACGCTTTGAGATCATGAACTGTATTTCTGCATTAAGTCCTTTTGGGCATTCAAAGTGCTTGTGTTGAGGTGGTGTTCGCCCTGCATATCGACTCTAGCTGGTGATGTCGAAAGGTGTTGTGCCACGCTGCGTTTCACTGCTATTTTGTTTTACTGCAGATGGAGGTTTGGCAGAAGGGAGGGAGGTACGAGTGCTGACAGTAATGTGTTATTTTGTTTTATTCGATTTGAAAAAAAGTAAAATTTATTATTAAATAATTAATTTTTTATATAAATCTTAGATTTATCTAATTTTTTTTTTTGACATTCTTAACTAAAAATATCATATCTTTTAAGATATTCATCAACAAATAAAATTACGTAAACTCGAAAATGAAAATTTCTATAAGCTTAACTTCCTAACGCAGCCTAAGAATGCATTTCATCTCAATGTTAGGAATATTCTCGTTGTTAGGACATGTTTGGGATCACGACGAGAGATCTAAAAATTACAATAAAACAATTTAAAATATTTAAATTATAAAATTTATCTGTTTAATAATTTTATATCAAAATATTTTTAAATTTAAAAAAATAAAAAATTATATTTAAACGTAATATCAAAATGATATTTTTTATCAAAAGATATAAAAAAAATAGTCCATAAATAATTATTTTAAAATAAATTGAAAAAGCAGAAGTTGATATGACAAAATTTCAATCATTCAATTTAAATTAGTAAACAGTATTCCATTATTTAAAAAAAAAAAAAGTAAACAGTATTCCATAAATTCTAAGGCGCGTGAGGAGTGAGGACTACGTAATGAGCTGTGTTTCACGAGATCAATACCAAGAAGGACTCTCTAATAATATGCGTGCGAATAACGCACAATGACATGTCGAAACATAGGTAGTCTGATATTATCCGTCGATTCTAAAGTCTTTGTCCAATCTCAACCGTCCGTTTCATTATATATTGTCATCAATAACGGGAGGAATTGAAAGATCCTCCGAGCTTATCCCAAGCAATAAACGCGCCTGACTTTCTTTCTACGCCTCTTGGTCACCTGCGCGACTCCGTTTTCTCATAATTCCCTTGCAGATCTCTTCCTCGACGCTTCTCTGCCTAGCATCATGTTCTCGAATTCGGCTAGGTCGCCTAGGGAGCCACACGCTGATGGCCGCTTCAAGACTGTGAACCGATTGACTATTAAAATTCTGGTATCACTTTTTTTCTTGTGAGGATTCTTCTTCTTTATGTTTTGAATTCTTGGTATCGCTTCGTAATTTATAAAGATACCTTCTTGGCCTTTTCTGTTTTGTTTCTAGATCTGTAAATGGTCGCTTCGATTTACGGGATCCGCTTCCGTTTCGATTCTAGGGTTTGTTCATCGATTGATTTTCTTTGACTGAAATTCCTCGCCTATGGAACGCTTCGTTGCGGTGATTTTATTTTATTCGTTTTCTTGGAGGCAGGCGTGGCGTTCGTCCTGAGCCAATTTTTCAGGTTCGATGTCTGAGAGTTAATGATTTCACGGGAAGGCTTGCTGCTCCCCGCGAAGGCGCTGGATCTGTGGGGGTGGGATTACGGAGACGATGTTATGAAGATCAATTGTGGCAGATCGTTCCATGTAACTTGTTGATGTAGATGGATGTATAGGATAATATCAGGACGAAAGGGCCAGCTAAATTCTCTGGCCCTTTCGTCCTGATTCATCTTTGTCATCCGACCTTTGCCATGACAGGTGCGCTTGCATGGCAGGTCACAAAGAACCATAATAAAAAAGTTATACGTTTTTTGGTTTGAGGGGGAGATCGCAGGGGGATTTTGCCCGGGGTCTCCCCACCGGTGTGTGCCGTTTCCCTGTGCTGCTTTTTCCGTGATCGTTTATATTTTCGCTCTCGATGCCCATGGTTGCCAGATGAAAGGGGTAGCTTTGATACATCAGCCAACATTACGGCTCATGCACTCGCTATTCACATGGAGTTTGAGGTATGCTCTTTATTTCAGATTTTCCTTTATCAATTTAATTGATTCAACTATAGATTTCAAAAAAACAAAAAAAAAAAAAAGAATTATTCAACTATAGATTTTAGAAGTGCCGACAAACTATGTCTCGCAACAGATTACAAAAAAGGGAAAAGATTATCATAATTAATGTTGGAAATCTTGTCCTTGGAGCAAGCTGCAAACGTCTCAAATCTATTGACCTTTTTTTTTTTTTGGGGTCATATATTCGTCTTTTAACAGATTTAATCAATTAAACAAACACAATATTTGGATACCATTTTCAGGTATTTCATTCCTAAAGTTTAATCAAACACAATAATTTTTAATTTTTTTTTATGTAATCATTATCTAAATAATTATAATTTTTAAGACTTTTAATCAAAATAAAAAAATAATAGAATTTTTTTTTTAAATTTTGAAACAAAAATAATATTAAAAATTATATTCAGACTTTTTTTAATTAAAATAATATATTTTCAATTTTTTCTTGTATTTTTCTAAAAATTATTAAAATATTTTAATTTTAATCTTGTCATTGTTATTCACAAATATTCTAAGATGAAGGCGTCATTTGTTTTCAAGTTTCAACTATCTTAGTTTTATGATCTTACCTAATCATAATAATTTCTCTAAATTTCTTCATAAAATAAAATGAACAATTTAAAATTTTTAATTCTCAAAATAAAATTAATATTAAAATATATATATATATATTTTAATAATATTTTATTTAGTTTTTAATTTAAAGATGAATTTATCTCATCTTATATGTAAAAATAAGCACACTAGCGCACTAGCTAGGCGAGACTCATCTCACTTTGTCAGCCGAACGACCCTAGCCTCTTCATGTATTAGCTGGCTTTCTATTTGTCTCTCTGTTACAAATGTATTTTTCAATTACACCGCACAAGCAAAAGACGAATCTATTCGCCTTTCGGTGGCCATAATTACACAGCACTACTAATTATATCTCAATGACATCATAAGTTCTCCATGGCATCTCAAGTCTTGGTCTCGTAAGGGCTTAACGCCAACTATTCACTCGAAAAATCAGTTATAATGTTGCAATGTTTCCCGCATAATTGCCAACTCGTATCTGTAGCTTGTGCGTCTTTTTATAGTTACTCCGATATGGGGCCTGTGATGTACCTAATCTTGTAGTTGTGGACCACTTTCTTATGTTGTGATATATCTTGGGAGTTGAATATGGTTTTAATAATGTACTGCGTATTTCTACTACGCTTTGAGATCATGAACTGTATTTCTGCATTAAGTCCTTTTGGGCATTCAAAGTGCTTGTGTTGAGGTGGTGTTCGCCCTGCATATCGACTCTAGCTGGTGATGTCGAAAGGTGTTGTGCCACATGAGGTTTTTGGCTGCCAAAATGAGTTGAAGTTCGATTCTTAGGGAAGTTTTGCTGCTTTGGTGTTGCAGCAGAAACACTAGCAAGCATGAGGTTATGCAGCATCTGCGTATTTTTACTACGCCTTGAGATCTTGAACTGTATTTCTGTATTAAGTCCTTTTGGGCATCATTCAAAGTGTTGAGGTTGTGTTCGTCCTGCTTTTTGGTTCTAGCCGATGATGTGGAAAGGTGTTGTGCAGAAACACTTGCCAGTATGATCCATAAACTAAAATCTGAACCTTTTCATTTCGTAGTTCATTATTAATCTTCTAAACCTCAATTTTTTTTTCGCATTCTATGACAAATTTATTTAGTAGAAGCTGTTTTTATTTTATTTCATTTAACTTTTGGCATTATCTTTAATGCCGTCAAAGAATGCCTAAGTTTCTTAGTAATTTAGGGCATTATTGGTAAATAAGATGAGAATTTTGAGTTGAGATGAAAGTTTAAAATATTATTTTTTAATATTATTATTGTTTTGGTATTTAAAAAAATTATTGTTTATTATAGTTTGTGTGAGAATTTAGAAAAGTTATAATGATGAGATGATATTTTGAGATGAGATGACAATTTTGAGTGAATCTTCTAAAACTGGCCTTAGTATTCCAAAGTTAAGATGTTATCTCAGACTGCCAACAGTTTGTTTGATTGGTAGAAGGCTTCAAATACCCTTGGGGATGATTTCTTTCCGAGTCTCAAAAGGGACCAAGGAGCTTCTTGCAACGTTGGTATGTTAGTTGGTGAAGATCTTTGAAGTTGTGATCGGTCTGAAGCTGCTTGGATAAGTGCTTAACAAGACGTCATCGTTGGTAAGTACTTCATTTCTTTCTGTTGATTATTTTTCTGATAAGCGTAGGAAATTTGTTATTAACTGAATTTTTCTGAAAGTCATCTTTTTAAAAAGAAAATAGTGCTCTGAAAGTTCAGGGTGGTGAACTAAATAGTTATTTTATCTCATCTTAATTATTATTTATTTATTTTTTATTACTATTTATTATTTTTCATTACTATTCAATATTCTATTATTACTTTGTCATTATTATTCACTGTTCTTCTCAACACTTCTCAACAATGAGAGAAGCAGGGTGAGAGTCGGACGGTGAGAGAGCAGAAAAGACTGAAGAGAGGGTAGAGGGGGATGGCTTAGAGCGGCCATCCCAATATTCAAAATTTGATAAATATATAACTTTTTAACTTTTAGCTAATCATTCAAAAATGGAAGTCTATATTGGATTAGTTATCACATTCTTTATAATAAAAATATTATTATTTTTGTTAGTTATATTTTTTAATTACTTTTTCATCTTATTTTCATAATCTCCAATAACTTTTAACGATCATATTAATTTTCATTTCTACAATTAAAATAAAAATCTCCTATGGACATAAATTGTAAAATCTCATATGTAGAGTCTAAAAATCGAAGACTACTTGCTATAATTCAACGATCCAACATTGCCCATAGTCACAATCCAACAATGCCTGCTATATCACATATGAGAAAATCACGTGATCACAAGACTAAGGTATGGTTTGGTAACAAAATTTTTTTAACTCAAACTCAAAATTTTTATCTCATTATTACAATTTTTTTCAAAATTTCATACAAAATATAATAAATAATTCAATTTTTTCTTAATTTTTTCAAATTTTAAAATAATAATAATATTAAAATATTAATAATATTTCATCTTAAACTTCAAATTTTCATCCCATTTACCAAGGAGAACCTAAATGATATAGATGAACAAGACAAAAAAAAGAAAAAAAAAAGAATAGGAATTTCACCAACATATAATAGTCCAAATGTTTTACGAACTCCAAAATGTTTTACAACTTCGCTCTCTCGATTGCACGGTTTGATAAGCATAGTTCATGCATTCCTGATGAACGTCGAGGGCGAGCCAATTCTATAGCTGGAAATATTCTTGATTTTCTATCAACTAAATTCAGAAGTTCAGTGCACATTAAAAATATTATTGTTTTGAGATTTGAAAAAATTGAATTGTTTATTATATTTTGTGTGGGAATTTAAAAAATGTTGTAATGATGAGATGAGATGTGATAAGATAATTTAAGTTTTCGTAAACAAACGAGGCCTTAGTTCTACATAGGTTCCAACTGCTCCATTGCTTGTGCGCATCTCTAACAAGGATATTATTAATTTCACTTAAAAATCGATGAATGCATTAGTCTAAAGACATGGAGTGTTTTGATGTCATAATATTTCTAAAAAGCTTGGTATATGAATAAAATGATTTCTCAAGTTAAGGAATGATTAATATTGAATAAAGCTTGGTATATCACCACCAGGCCCTTAAAAATAAAATAAAATAGAAACTCATAAGAAATTCATCTCTAGGCCCCTAAGATTCTAAATGTTGAATGAGGATCTGCTTGGCCATTGAGAATTCTCATATAAGAATTTTATGTTTTAAAATGAAATATTAAAATATTATATTTTAATATTATTATTGTTTTGGGATTTGAATAAGTTAAGAAAAAGTTGAATAGTTTATTGTATTTTATATGGAGATTTGGAAAAGTTGTAATAATAAGATGAAAATTTTGTGTTTGAGAAAAAATCTGTGTGGCCAAACAGTACCTGAAAGTTTTTAAAAATGTGATAACATTCTGCAGAAGAATAGTTGCTTTAAAACAAAAATGGTCACTAACCCTTTGGAGTCATTATGAATCCCATAAGCAAAATTCTCTATTCATTGTTTTCATAAGTAACAAAAATTTCACTAAGAAGTTAAAAATTTGTACTCCCAAGTTCATAGGTTTTATACAAGAAAAATATCTATCAGAGAGGAAAAGATAATAGAAAATGATGTAAAGTTTAGCCCATTAAAGTCTGTAGAATTAGTAAGAAAATTCTGTAATGAAAAAGAAAATCTTGAGTTCCTTCACAGTTGGTTTCAGTTCCTCAGAAATTCAAGCATTTTTCCCCTCCAAGTACACCATAGCAAGTAGGAACTATATTCCAAACTACAATAATTTGTGAGCTCCACCTACACTCTCCAAGAGCTCCACATACACAGCCATCTCACAATAGAGTAAAAGACGACCCACAAACTTCTAAATCAGAATGGCACCCACAGATCAGAGAAGGGCATCCCATCAACAAAGGAAAATAACATTGTTACCCACATATCAACAAAACGAAAATAACAACGAACCCAAACATTGGCACCCACACAAACTGAGCAAAATAAATGAGAAAAATCAAGGCTAAGGTTTTGAATATTACCGTGTTGTTGGTATATGATTTGGAGAGAAACTTTGAGCAGTTGCTGGAAAGGAGATTTTACAGGAAAGAAAATGAAAGAGCCTTGCGGGACATAGGGAGAAAGAGATGTGCTGGAAAAAGAAAAAGAAAAGGAAGAAGAAAAGGAGATGGATGTGTAGGAGAGGAGAAGGGTTGTGTGAAGAAGCAGATGGTCGCGGGAAGGAAAAGAAAGAGGCATGAGATAGACTAGTGGGAAGGAAAAGAAAACGACTGTGTGATAGACAATAATAAAATATTAATATGAAGGTGCTACTGAAATATGAAATGTAGGATGAATTTACTGTAGCTAATATTTTAGGTAAAAAGTATTTAGCTAATTCAATGTAGGCTCAATTTAATAGATATTCTCTAAAAGGAAATTAGGTTTTGATGGGTGCTTTGTTGTTGACCAAGTGACCAAGTAGGGAGAAGTGGGGCTTTGGCACTTATGTGGAAATTTGAGATTAATTTCATTGTTTATAACTTCTCATTGAGGCATATCAGTGGTTGGGTGACAATAGAAGGTGAACTTGAGCTGAGTGAAAAGACCCTATCTTGGAAATTATGGTCTAGGCTTTACCCAGGGAATTTTCCATGGTTCATTATAGGGGATTTTAACAAAATGTTGGTGCAATTTAAGCAGTTGGGGGCCAGAAATAGACCTGCAAACCAAAAGAGGGCTTTTAGGTCTTCTATCGAAGACAATAAATTGTTTAATTTAGGATACATAGGGATATTTTCACGTGGAGTAATAGACAAGCAAATGATAGTTTTACGAAGGAGAGATTAAACAGAGTAGTGGCAAATTTACCATGGAGTGATGTATAAATATGTCAAGGTAGAATGCTTTACAGCCAAGCAGTTGGAAGCTCATATTACAAGCTCTTATTATTGTTAATTAGCCATGAGAAAGGAAGACAATACATAAAAGAAAGGAAATATCTAAATTTGAAGCATGCTGGACAAACGATGATGATTGTAGGAAAATAACTGAGGTTTGGAATACTTAGTTACCACTTACGCATCCACTGGAAAGAGTACAATCTGCTCTTTTCAAGCGCAGTAATTCTTCATCAAAATGGAGTAAAAATAGCTATAGAGGAGGTGAGAAGTTGATTAAGTAGAAGACAGAAGCTATAAAAAGATTACAAGAAGTTAAGGGGTCACAAAATGTAGCTCTAATTAAAAGATTATAGTAAGAAGTAGGTTATCTATTAGAACAAGAAGATATAAAGTGGAGACAAAGAGTCAAGAGAAACTGGTACCAATTAAGAGATAGAAACACAAGATACTTTCATATGTGTGCTACTCAGAGGAAGAAGAGAATTAGATTTAACATGTGAGGGACCTTCTGTCAGTTTTAAGAATAGATAAATTAGAAATTTAAAGGGCTTTTCAAGACCATTATAGGGAAGTTTATAGTTCAAGCAATCCTTCACAAGATGCAATAGAATATTGTTTATTTCATTTTGAGAGTCAAGTTACTACGGAGATGGACGAGAATTTAGAGAAGACATTTACTGTTACGAAAACTGATGACAATGAAGTGAAAAATGTATGAAAATGGGAGAGAAAACAATCACACACAACACAAGATTTACGTGGTTCGACAAATTGCCTACATTCACGGGAGTTGCAAAGGATTTATATATATGAGGGATCACAATACAATGAGGGAGGAGAAATATTGTTCTTCACAGAGTTTTTGAGGCACACGCTCTGCCAAATGAAGTATAAATGACCTATTTATACTTCTCACGGCGGAAAACCCTAATTCTGGGCAAAACACAGAACATTCGCTCGAGCAGCGTGTCAAGCGCGCGTCGAGCGAAATTCCCTTCCGCATTCGCTTGAGTTCACTGTCGAGCGCACGTCGAGCGTTCGACTCTGCCTAATTTTGCTTGAGCGAACTTCTCTTCCTGGAGGCACCGCTCGAGCTCACAGTCGAGCGGCCTTCGAGCGTTTGAATCTGCCTGGTTTCGCTCGAGCGGCGGCCTTTTGCAATTCTCCCATTTGGAGATTGGTACACTCACTGCATTGTCCTCTTCCTCAAACGTGATATCCTCCACTTCTGCAACTCACTGCCCCTGTCTTCATGCCAGAAGACCAACTGAAGTTGCACACAACTTCAGTTTCTCAAGTGCGACACCCTTTGTCAACATATCAGCCGGGTTCTTGCTACCACAAATTTTTCCAAGTAACAACTATCCATCATCTAACAATGATCGTATGAAGTGATACCTGATTTGAATGTGTTTTGTCCTAGAATGAAATGCTGGATTCTTGGTAAGGAATATGACACTCTGACTATCACTATAGAGAGTGCATTTCTGATTCTTTTTACCCAATTCCTCCAAGAAGCCCTGTAGCCATATCATCTCCTTTGCAGCCTCTGACACTGCAACATACTCAGCTTCTGTAGTAGACAAAGAAACTGTTTTCTGCAGATTAGAACCCCATGACACTGCAGTACCACCAAGAGTATAAACAAAACCTGTGGTACTCTTTCTGCTATCAATATCACCAGCTAAATCAGCATCAACAAAGCCCTGCATCTATATACTCTTTCCAGAGAAACACAAGCACGTTTCTGAGGAGCCCTTTAGGTACCTCAAAATCCACTTCACTGCTTCCCAATGTTGTTTTCTTGGTTTACTCATGTATCTACTCACAACTCCCACTGCTTGGGCAATATCCGGTCTTGTGCAGACCATAGCATACATAAGTGAACCAATAGCTGAGGCATAAGAAACCTTACTCATGTAGTCTTGTTCCTCCTCTGACTCAGGTGATTGATTCTTGCTGAGTCTGAAGTGACTTCCCAAGGGTGTGCCAACTGGTTTGGCCTTGTCCATATTGAACCTGCTGAGTACCTTTTTTACATACTCAGCCTGTGAGAGCATCAACGTATCTCTGGCTCTATCTCTGACAATTCTCATGCCAAGGATTTGCTTTGCAGTTCCCAAATCCTTCATTGCAAAGTGCTCTGACATCTGCTTCTTCAGATTATTGATCTCATCAATACTAGCCCCTGCAATAAGCATGTCATCCACATACAACAGCAGAATAATGTATGAATTGTCAAAATGCTTAACATAACAACAATGATCTGCTTGACATCTGATGTACCCTGTACTGCACATGGAGCTGTCAAATTTCTTGTACCACTGTCTAGGAGCTTGTTTCAGGCCATACAAGCTCTTCTTCAGTCTACAAACTGAACCTTCCTTTCCCTGTACTACAAACCCCTCAGGTTGGTGCATGTAGATGTCTTCTTCAAGGTCTCCATGAAGAAATGCTGTCTTCACATCTAGCTGCTCAAGAAATAGATCTTCAGTAGCAACTATAGACAGTACCGTCCTGATGGTTGTGATCTTCACTACAGGAGAAAAAATCTCAGAGTAATCAATACCCTGCTTCTGCTGAAAGCCTTTTACAACAAGTCTAGCTTGTACCTCTTACTGCCATCAAGCTCAGTTTTCACCCGGTACACCCACTTGTTGTGTAATGCCTTCTTCCCTGATAGAAGTTCTGTCAACTCCCATGTCTGATTCTCTAGCAGAGAATCCATCTCACCTTTCATGGCCAGCTCCCACTTGCTAGAATTTTCATCTTGCAAGGTTTCTTCATAACTCTGCGGTTCTCCACCATCTGTCAGCAGAATGTAGTTCAAGGTTGGTGAGAAACGCTGTGGAGGACGGCTAGTCCTAGCTGACCGTCGAACTGCAACTGTAGGAGTGGACGGCTCTGAAGCTGACTACGGAATAATAGGAATGAGTGCACTGGATCCACTCTCCCCGTCACTCACATCTCTACTCTGCACTGTGACCTCTGGTAGGTCATCCAAGCTTACAAACTCAGACTCCTGAGGAACTGTTTCAGAAGCTGTACTAGACTTGTCCTTGTACATAGTCTTCTCATTGAAAATTACATTCCTACTTCTTATGATCTTCCGACCCTGATCATCCCAGAAACGATAGCCAAATGCCCCGTCTCCATAGCCAATGAAATAACATTTCTTTGACTTCGCCTCAAGTTTACTTCGAGCATCAGAATCAATATGAACATAAGAAAGACAACCAAATGTTCTAAGGTGAGAAAATTTAACCTCTTTCTCACTCCAAACCTCCTCAGGCAATTCATGATTTAATGGAACTGATGGCCCTCTGTTTATCAAGTAGACTGCAGTGCTGGCTGCATCTGCCCAGAAAGTAGGTGGTAGTCCGGCGTGCAGCCTCATGCTTCTAGCACGCTCATTTATGGTTCTGTTCATACGTTCAGCAACTCCATTTTGCTGTGGTGTCCCAGGAATGGTCTTCTCCATTCTGACACCCAGAGCTGCACAATACTCCTTGAACCCACCATCAATGTACTCACCACCATTGTCAGACCTCAAACATTTCAGTTTTAGGCCTGTTTCTGTCTCTACCATGGCCTTCCAAGTTTTGAACACATTAAATACATCGGATTTATGCTTCAGAAAATAAATCCACACCTTCCTACTATGATCATCAATGAACGTGACATAGTAACGAGAACCTCCAAGAGATGCCACTGGGGAAGGTCCCCACACATCTGTGTGGACTAGGTCCAGTTTTCCTGTCTTAGGCGTCCTGCCACTTCTCAAGAAACTGACTTCTTCTGTTTCCCCATAATACAACTCTCACACATACTGAGATCAACTGTCTTCAGTTCTGGTAGCTTGCCTCTAGACAGAAGTTCTTTCAAACCCTTCTGACTCATATGGCCAAGCCTGCAATGCCACAAATCTGTTGTGTTCTCTGCAACGGTAGTAGCAATAGTGTTAACCAAACCGGTAGTCATATATAGTGTACCAGTTTTCCTACCCGAGCCAGTACCAATGCCCCTTTTGTGACCTTCCAGGTACTATCTGAGAACACTACTGAGTGCCCACACTCATCCAGCTGCCCAACAGAAATGAGGTTCTTCTTCAACTCAGGAATGTGTCTGACCTTTTGCAAGGTCCATTTGTTCTTGTGAGGGAGTGCAATGTCAATGTCTCCCATCCCTACCACGTTCAAAGCTTCTCCATCAGCCAGATACACCTTCCCAAAATCACCTGCGACATAATTTCGCATTAGCTCCCGGTGGGAAGTTGTATGGAAGGAAGCCCCTGAGTCCAGTATCCAATCATCAACTGGACTATGAACTGCAAGCAACAGTGCATCATGTACTTCTTCAGTTACAACATTAGCACTATCATTCTCGGTCTTTCTAGGATTTTTGCAGTTCTTCCTTATGTGGCCAGCTTTGCCACAATTCCAGCAAGTAACCTGCTGACCAGGCCTCAACTTGCTCTTGCCTCTGTGGTTTGATTTTGACCTTCCTCTATTCGAGTTCCTATCATGTGATCTCCCTCGAGAATCAACATTCAGTGCTGAACTCGAACACGAGGTCTCGCCTGAATCTCTCCTACGCACCTCCTCAGTCAAAATCAAGTCGCGAATATCATCATATTTCAACTTATTTTTACCAGCAGAATTACTAACAGCCATTCTCATGGCTTCCCAACTATTTGGCAATGAAGCCAATAATATCAGTGCACGTATCTCATCATCAAATTCAATTTCAACAGACGACAATTGATTTGTGATAGTATTAAAATCATTCAGATGTTGTGCAACAATCGTACCATCTGCCATCTTTAAGTTGAACAACTTTTTCATTAAATGTACCTTGTTATTCGCTGACGGCTTTTCATACATGCCTGACAAAGCCGCCATGAGATCCGCCGTCGTCTTCTCCTTGATGACGTTGTGTGCAACGGATCTCAACAGGGTTAGTCGAATAACCCCCAAAACTTGTCGATCCAACAATTTCCATTCATCCTCATCCATCTTCTCCAGTTGTTTTCCCAACAATGGAAGATGCAGCTTCTTCCCATAGAGGTAGTCCTCTATTTGCATCCTCCAGTAACCAAAATCCTTGCCATCGAACTTCTCGATCCCCGATACCTTCACTTCATCTCCAGCCATCGTCTTCCTTCAGATCCGAACCACGGCTCTGATACCAATTGTTACGAAAACTTATGACAATGAAGTGAAAAATGTATGAAAATGGGAGAGAAAACAATCACATACAACACAAGATTTACGTGGTTCGGCAAATTGCCTATGTCTACGGGAGTTGCAAAGGATTTATATATATGAGGGATCACAATATAATGAAGGAGGAGAAATATTGTTCTTCACAGAGTTCTTGAGGCACACGCTCTACCAAATGAAGTATAAATGGCATATTTATACTTCTCACGGCGGAAAACCCTAATTCTGGATAAAACACGGAACATTCGCTCGAGCGGCGTGTCGAGCGCGGTTGAGCGAACTTCCCTTCCGCATTCGCTCGAGCTCACTGTCAAGCGCACGTCGAGCGTTCGACTCTGCCTAATTTCGCTCGAGCGGCCAATGCCTTCGCTCGAGCGAACTTCTCTTCCTGGAGGCACCGCTCGAGCTCATAGTCGAGCGGCCTTTGAGCGTTTGAATCTGCCTGGTTTCGCTCGAGCTGCAAAAGGCTGCCGCTCAAGCGAAGTGGACCAGACTCTACTACTGAACAATTTACTAGGATGGAAGTGGAGGATGTATTATTTCAAATGGGGCCTTTAAAATCCTTAGGCCCCAATGGTTTTGGGTCCTGCTTTGATCAAGAATACTGGAATATAATTGAGGATGAAATTACTACAATAGTTTTAAGATTTCTTAATGATGGGCAGCTCGAGGAAAGGATTAATTCGACATATGTTGCATTAATTTCGAAGATAGATGGTCCCATGTCTGTTAGTGATTTTAGACCAATAAGTTTATGCAATGTATTGTATAAAATTATTGCTAAAACTCTTGCTAATAGGCTGAAGAAAGTGTTACCAGATATTATCTCTTATAACTAGAGAGTGCATTTATACCAGGTAGGCTTATTACAGACAATACCATGTAGCATATAAAGCCCTACGTACCATGAAAACTAGGTAGAAAGGAGAAGGATTTACATGAGGGTAGTTATAGGAAAAATTGTTTTTGGTGATAAATGGATAAATTTGATAATGAAATGTGTCTCAACAATGCAGTACTTAGTGCTAGTTAATGGATGGCCTGAGAATTTGATAACACCTACCAGGGTTCTTAGGCAAGGAGTCTCCTTACCTTTTCCCATTATTTGCCAAAGGGTTAAGTTCAATGGTTCACAATGTTGAAAGAACATGGGCTATAAAAGGGGTTTCTGTAAGGGTTGAATTAGTATCAATCATATGCTATTTGCAGATGATTGTATACTGTTTTGTAAATCAAATATGCAGTAATGGAGATCTATGAAACAAATTATGGATAGGTATGAACATGCATCTGTGCAGAAACATAATATGTTAAAAACCTCTATTTGTTTTAGCATTAATACAAGGTGAGATGTTAGAGATGAATTAGTACAAGATATAGGAGCAAGTGTCTATGGGGATGTTGAGAAATATCTGGGATAAGGAGAGAGTATTGGATTCAATAAACAACTGGAAGAATCACTTTTTATCTCAGGCTGACAAATAAATTCTTATAAAAACAGTTACAAGCAATACCTACCTATGCAATGAGTGTTTCTAACTTGCCTAATTAGTTGTGTAAGGAGATTTCAACCATGATGGATCGGTTCTAGTGGGGATATATGAATCAAGAGTTTAAGGACGGTTGGATTTTAGAAATGTGGAGAACTTTAACCAAGCTATGTTGGGCAAGCAGTTCTAGAGGTTGCTAACAAATCCCAATTCTTTACTAGCCAAGATTATGAAAGAAAAGTACTTTAAACAAGGGTGTATTTTGGCTGCTAAGATTGGTAGTGGTACTTCATAGATATTGAGAAGTATTTGGGGCTCTGGAACCTGATAAAAAATGGTATGAGATTGAGAGAATGGGCAAAAGACTAAAATATGGGATGACAAGTGGTTACTAACTCATACAACTACTACTCATATGGTTTAATCACAAGTAAAGATTCTTCTAAGTGAAACTACCATTGAAGTGTTAACTAATGACAATGGTTGGTAGAACATAAACCTTAGTAATGAAGTGATGAGTGAAGAAGGGGCAGTTGTAACTACAAGGTCACCAAGGAGCAAGAGAGGATCAGCAGATAAAATAATATGGGGCCTTAATAAATTTGGAATGTTCTCTGTGAAGACAACAATATATCACTTGGCATTTTAGTTGAAAAATAGTTGGCAGAGGTGAACATTTTAGTTGGATGGGAGAAAATCTAGGAGTTGAAAGTCCCAAATTCTGTTAAAGGCTTTGTTTGGAAAGTTGTCAATTGAAGTACTCCCTACAAAGAGAAATCATTTTGGAGGAAAATCATTGAAAATGACGTCTGTCCTATATGTGAACAAGATGAGGAAACAAGTTGTCAATGTGGAGTTGTGTTGTTGCTGAAGATGCCTAGGCAAATTTTTTTAGCAATTTATAGAAATGGAAGTGTACAGATGTTGGTTTTTATAATATATTATACGCGAAGATATGGTAACATATTTTATAGAAAAGTGAACTTGAGCAAACTACTTAGTGTTGTTAGAAGAATTTGGCTAAGAAGAAATAGATTTGTTATTTATAGAAAACTTGACAGTCCTAGATAAGTTTTAGACAGTGCAAAAGAAGAGCTGGAGAGCTTTCAAAAGGCACAAGTGAAGACTAGATATGTGGAGAAGGCAAATCGTACCACACATCAAATGGCCATGCAATGTAATGGTTAGAAGAGGACCTAGTTTGGTTAGAAGAGAGTCATGAATTTATTCGGAGAAACAGTGTAATGGTTGGTTTCTAATGAATAAGATTGTTTTGATTAAAAAAAAAAACTGTCAAATGAAAAATTGTGTCCATCATTTTCTATTTAAGAATAATGGATCCTGCTCCTTTGGTTACATTTGGAATTACTCTAGTTGATAGTTTTGTTTCATGAGGTAGAAATTTTATTTTTTAAATTAAAATAATTATTTTTGAATAAATGGGAAAAACATATATCGATATGACAAAATGTTAATAATTAATAACCAATAATTCATAAATGATATGTTATAAATAAAAGTAGTGTTATTTGAAAATATTTATATTAAACACAATTCATCTATCAAAATTTTATTTTTAAAATTTAAAATTTAAAATTTATCTTTTAAATTAAATTAGAATAACCGAAATTATGAAACAAGATTATAAGAGGCGTAAGGAGTGAGAGCATTCTCACCGGTTTATCCATATCTAAAAGTTATTCTACTTTTTATCTATTAAAGGAAAAAATCAGCCACATTGAATTATCTATATCTAAAGTTTTTAACTTTGATCTACGGTAAATGGAAAGTAAAAAGCAAATTTGTTATTTTCTTGTATACCAAGTAAGTCTATATTTTATTATTTTTCTGGAACTCTCTCTCATATTTTTATATTTTATTTCTCTCTTATCTCAGACGTTAATCGAATAAGTCAATACTTCCATCTTTTTTTTCCTCTCTCATCTCAAATCTTATTTTACTGTATACCAAGAAAATTTGACGTAGAGATTTGATGTGAATTATTTATTACTATATAATTATTTATTACTATATTAATAATTAAATTAATAATTATTTATTATTATATAATAAATAAATAGATAATTTAATGTAAAAGTTTGATGTAAATAGTTAAAGTCAAATTTATTTTATATTATTTTATTAATATATAATAAAAAAATAACTATTTTAATATAAAAATTTATATAAATAAAATAGTTAAAATCTAAATTTATCTTATATTTATTAAAATTATTATATTTACATATTCATAATCCAATATTAAGAGGACCACGTAATGAGCTGTGTTTCACGAGAACGATGCCAAGAAGGACTCCTAATATGCGTGCGAATAACGCACGCTGACGTGTCAAACAAAGGTCGTCTGATATTATCCGTCGATTTCTAAAGTCTTTGTCCAATCTCAACCGTCCGTTTCATTATATATTGTCATCTACAACGGGAGGAATCGGGAGGAATTGAAAGGTCCTCCGAGCTTATCCCAGGCAAGAAAAGCGCCTGCCTTTCTTTCTAAGCCTCTTGGTCACCTGCGTACCTCCGTCTTCTCATAATTCCTTTGCAGATCTCTTCCTCGAGGCTTCTCTGCCTTGCATCATGTTCTCGAATTCGGCTAGGTCGCGTAGGGAGCCACACGCTGATGGCCGCTTCAAGACTGTGAACCGATTGGCTCTATTAAAATTCTGGTTTGAACTTCGATAGGTCGAGGATCTTCGTTCTGAGAGATCTACTTCAAGGTTTGATTGCGGATATCACTTTTTCTTGAGATGATTCTTCTATTTTATGTTTTGAATTCTTAGTATCGCTTCGTAATTTATAAAGATACCTTCTTGGCCTTTTTTTTTATTTTTTTGGTTTTTGTAGATCTGTAAAATGATCGCTTCGATTTACGGGATCCGCTTCCGTTTCGATTCTAGGGTTTGTTCATCGATTGATTTTCTTTCACTGAAATTCCTCGCCTATGGAATGTTTCGTTGCGGTGATTTTATTTTATTCGTTTTCTTGGAGGCAGGCGTGGCGTTCGTCCGGAGACAATTTTTCAGGTTCGGTGTCTGAGAGACTGAGAGTTAATGATTTCACGGGAAGGCTTGCTGGTCCCCGCAAAGGCGCTGGATCTGTAGGGGGTGGGATTGCGGAGATGATGTTATGAAGATCAATTGTGGCAGATCGTTCCATGTAACTTGTTGATGTAAATGGATGTATAGGATAATATCAGGACGACAGGGCCAGAGATTGAATTTGGCTGATGAGTCTTGATTCATCTTTGTCATCCGACCTTTGCCATGACAGGTGCGCTTGCATGGCAGGTCACAAAGAACCATAATAAAAAAGTTATACGTTTTTTGGTTTGTGGGGGAGATCGCACGGGGATTTTGCCCGGGGTCTCCCAACCGGTGTGTGCCGTTTCCCTGTGCTGCTCTTTCTGTGATCATTTATATTTTCGCTCTCGACGCCCATGGTTGCTTACCAGATGAAAGGGGTAGCTGAGATACATCAGCAGCATTACGGCTCATGCACTCGCAATTCACATGGAGTTTGAGGTATACTCTTTATATCAGATTTTCCTTTATCAATTTAATTTATTCAACTATAGATCTTTTAAAAAAAGAATTATTCACCTATAGAGTTTAGAAGTACCGACAAACTATAGGTTCATTCCATCGCATGTTTCGGAGCAGATTTTTAAAAACGGAAAAGATTATTTTAATGTTGGAAATCTTATCCTTGGAGCGAGCTGCATGAGACGTTCGTCAAATCTATTGACTCTATTTTTTTTTTTCAAGTAAAATAATTATATATATATATATTAATCGGAATAACCAAGTACATTAGACGAATACAAGAAAATACTCGCCCATACTAGAGTGCCCGTGAAAACTACCCTAAATACACCAAATCCGAATTGGAATGAAACACGCCTCTCCAACCCTATCCTCTTGTTTCTCATACAACTAATTCAAATCTCTCTATAAGACTATCTTTACAATGCCCTCCCCTAGTCTTCCATTGGCTTGAATTACTTTTCTTAGTGTTATAGTTAATTATCTATAAAAGATGCTTTAACTCCCTGCTTTTCTTCAAACTTAATTTGGTTTTAGCCGCATTCAATCACAGTGAAACATCCTGCTATCGCCCCCTCTCTCTTATTTATTTATTTTGAATCTCATTTGCAAAATATTGTTATAAATTTCTCTCATTTTTTAAAATACGGTAAAACATATTAACTTAAACCATTTTGATGCTCGCAATATTCTAAAATATTCGAGGTGTCCAAACGAGATCTTAAGTTCTATGTATTAGCTATCAGATAGCTTTCTATTTACCTTCCCTTTAACAATTGTTTTTTAAAGTAATTATATATATTCTATATATTCAACCCGACGACAAGCACATTAGCAAGACGAATTGATTTGCCTTTCAGTGGTAGCAATCACACTGCACTACTAATTATATCTTAATGACATCATAATATATCCATGGCATCTCAACTTTGGCTTCGCAAGGCTCAAAGGCAGCAATTCCTGTAAATACTTGAAAAGTCAGTTATATTGTTGCAATGTTTCCCAAAGCGTGCATCTTTTTATAGTTACGCCGATATGGAAAATTAATCTTGTAGTTTTGGACTACTTTCTTATGTTGTGATATTTCTTGGAATCGAATATGGTTTACCTGATTTCACTTGTTGTATCAGCAATTTTCGATCTTTTGGGAGTACTCTATGTTAATATGTACTGCGTATTTCTACTACGCTTTGAGATCATGAACTGTATTCCTGTATTAAGTCCTTTTGGGCATTCAAAGTGCTTGTGTTGAGGTTGTGTTCACCCTGCATATCGATTGTAGCTGGTGATGTGGAAAGGTGTTCTGCCACATGGGTTTTTGGCTGCTAAAGTGACTTGGAAGTTCCGATTCTTAATGGAAGTTTTGCTGCCTTGGTGTTTTTCAGTTGCAGCAGAAACTCTAGCAAGCAGGAGGTTATGCAGCGTCTGAAGTGATGATATAGAGTATGATCCAAAAACTAGAATCTGAATCCTAATGGCGGCTGTGACTACCTCAATTTCTTTTTCAGAGTATATGAAAAATTTATTTTTACTAGGTTTGTCGGTAAAATTGTGTAGTAATTTAGTATTTTAAAGTTACGATGTTTTGATGAATTCGTTAACCAAGCAAGCATGGTACAAGTCTGAAAACTTGCCAGATGTCTAATCTTTTGTTACTAAAATAATTTGGGTATGGTAGTTGGTGAAGATCTTAGAAGTTGTGATCGGTCTGAAGCTGCTTGAATAAGGGCTTAACAAGACGTCATCGTTGGTAAGAACTTCTTTTCTTTCTGTTGATAACTTTTCTGATAAGCGTATGAAATTTGTTATTAACTGAATTATATAAACCTGTGAGTCACTGATACCTACTTGTGATGGGCTATTCACGAAGCCAGTGAATAGAATTCTTTCAAACATTTCTGTGAATATAGAAGGGTAGTGATACCCCTTCTTTTGATGAGTGGTACTTGTGCTTACAAATAAGTAGTTTTGTTTCCCGCAACTAATAAGCCGTTATATTTTCTGCAAGAAATGAAGCAGCATTTCTTTTAATTGACTGAGAGATAATGAGAGAAGAAGGGTGAGAGTCAGACGGTGAGAGAGCATGAGATTTAAGAGGGCAGAGGTGGATGGCTTAGTTGTTAACTTGCAGTTGGGACTTGCGATTGCTTAGCAGCTACTCTAGATTTAGGATACAGTTCAGATAAGATGATATGTTTTGTTAAAAATTGAATAAAATATTATTATAATATAATTTTTTAATATTAATTTTGTTTTAGATTTGAAAAAATTGAATTGTTTTGTGTTGAAGCTTGTGAGAGAAATGAGCATACCAACCATATGAGGAAATGTCACAAGGGAAAAACAGAGACAAGTGGAAACGAAAATATTCCTCTTCCTTCCATGAAATGTTTACACAGTGTGAATTCCTTTTTATAGACACAATTTTGTCAATAGGAAATGTTTTTTTTTTTGATAAGTATCAATAGGAAATGTTACAAATGGAGTAATGACATCTGTATAGGAAACGGTTACAACAAATATTTTAGAATTCTCAGACTTATTTGTGCGTGCTGGAGGAATTGTTTTTGTCTTGTTGTGCAGGCTCTATAGCCTTAATACCCGCCCGCGAGTCAAGCGGCACAACTTAGTGAAAATATCTGTGAGTTGATCCTTGGTGGAGATAAAGGATACTTGGAGGGTTTTGGTAGTAACCCTTTCCCTTACAAAATGATAGTCGAACTCCACGTGTTTGGTTCTAGAGTGCATCACTGGATTAGCTGCGAGATATGTGGTACCTAAATTGTCACACCATAGGAGAGGTGGATTTTTGAGAAAAATCCCAAGTTCCTGGAGCAAGGACTGCAGCCATAGAATCTCATAGGTTGTGTTAGCAACAGACTTGTATTCGGCCTCAATAGAGGACTGGGCTAGAGTTGGCTGCTTTTTGGACCCCCATGACACAAGATTTCCAAAATAAACACAAAATCTACTAGTGGATCGGCGGTCATCAGGGCAACCAGCCCAGTCAGCATCACAGAAGGCAGAGATGTTGGGAGTTGAGGAAGATTGAAAATGACGACCATGGGACTTAGTGTGATTGAGGTAATGTAAAATACGTTTTACTGCTTGCCAGTGGGGCTGGCGTGGATAGTGCATGTACTGGCACACCCGATTGACAGCAAATGAAATGTCAGGGTGTGTAAAGGCAAGGTACTGTAGGCTGCCTACAATACTCCTATACAAAGAAGGGTCCTCAAAAGTCCATCCAAGGCATTAAGTTTGACAGAGGACGACATCGGAGTACACACTGACTTGGAATTGTGCATGTTTGTCTTGACAAGGAGATCCTGAGTGTATTTGGACTGAGACAGAGTGAGACCAGAAGAGACCCGACTCACTTCTATACCCAAAAAATAGTGTAACTCGCCCAAGTGTTTGACAGGAAAGTGTGAACCAAGGGACCGAATGAACTCAAAAATCAAGGCATTACTAGAACCAGTTACTTTGATATCGTCAACATAAATCAACAAATATAAGCAATCGGTGGAATTTTTGAAAATAAACAGAGAAGAGTCGGACCGAGAAGCACGAAAACCAAGTGAAAGCAATTTATCACTTAATTTGGCAAACCAAGCCCTAGGGGCTTGTTTTAAACCGTAAAGAGATTTCCGAAGCTTACAGACATGATGGGGATGATCTGGATGAACGAAGCCAGGCGGTTGTTGCATGAACACAGCTTCTTCGAGGTCCCTATGGAGAAAAGCGTTTTGGACGTCCAACTGATGAAGTGCCCAGTGAGAGGTGACGGCAAGGAGAGGAGAAGGCGTATGGTGACCGGTTTTATAACGGGACTGAACGTTTCGGAATAGTCTAAACTGGGTTGTTGATGGAAACCCTTGGCCACAAGACGAGCCTTACGGCGCTCAAGGGAACCATCAGACCTTCGCTTGGTTTTGAGAACCCACTTCGAGCCTAGAACATTGTAGTGAGGGGAGAAGGGGACGAGGTCCCATGTGCCGTTTTGCAACAGAGCCTGAAATTCCTGATGCATGGCAGATCGCCAGTCAGGGTATTTTGAGGCTTCGGTAAAAGAGCTAGGTTCTTCTGGGATGGAAGGAGGTTGTGTGGAGGAAGAAGCCGAAGACATAGTGAGAGAAAGAGTGGGTTGTGGCGGCCATGGGATGGTACCATCAGAGCGGGTTCGAGGACATTGAATGTTGGATTTGGATCTTATGACCATAGGATGAGTAGGTTGAGGAAGAAGAGGGTCGGACGAGGCCAAAGAGGGAATAGACGGAGGGGATGATTCAGGTGATAGGTTGAGTTGAGAAGTAGCGGCGGGGGGAGAAGCTGAAGACGATGCCCTAGATTGAGAGGAAGGGGAAGGAAGGATCGGGATTGTGGGAGTGCTAAGCTAAGCTGTTGGGCTTACGGGTTCAGAAATGGGTGTGGAAGGAATGGACTGTATGTGGGCCGAAAGTGGTGGGGGCCTCGGTGATGATTGTGAGGACAGTGGGTCAGGAGAAAGTGTTGAGTTAGGGGGCTTAGCAAATGGAAATTGCTCCTCAAAGAATTGAACGTCTCGAGATATATATCTATGGCCGGATTCCACATGAAGGCAAATGTAGCCTTTGTGATCTGGGTTGTAGCCCAGAAAAACACAAGGCTTTGATCGATAGTCTAGTTTATATCTATTACAAGGCCGCAGATTGGGCCAGCATAAAGAGCCAAAAACCCGAAGGAAGGAATAGTCTGGGATCCGGCCCATGAGAAGTTCAAAGGGAGAGCGGTTGGCAAGAATGGGTGTAGGCATACGATTAATGAGAAAGGTGGCGGTGAGAAAGGCTTCGGCCCAATACAATTGAGGCATTGACGCATGGGATAACAAAGAAAGACTCGTCTCAACGATGTGTCGATGACGACGTTCCACTGTGCCATTTTGAGGATGGGAATAGGGGCAAGTGACCCAATGTGTAATGCCTAAGTTTTGAAAAATGGTTTTGAGAGGACGAAATTCACCACCCCAATCGGTTTGAACGGAAAGGATTTTGCTGGAGAAAATATTTTTTACGTATTTAACAAAGGCAATCACAATAGACGACACATTGGATTTAGATTGTAGGGTAAACAGCCATATATATTTTGTATGATCATCAACAATAGAAAGATAATATTGACAACCAGTGGAAGATAAAACAGGGGACGGGCCCCATACATCAAGAAAAAGTAAGTTAAAAGGCCGCTAGGATTGGGTTGGAGATGATGGATGCGGAAGAGTGTGGGCCTTGGCCTGGACACATGCCGAGCAGTCAGGAACTCGATTATTGGAAGTGGGAAGATTGAAACGGGAGATAGTTAAGGCAGTGATCCGTGGAGAAGTATGACCGAAACGTAGGTGCCATAGGTGAGACGTGTTGCGTGAGGTGACGAAGGCTTGAGGAGGTGATGATGAAGTAGGAAAAATGGACGCAATGGAGGATGGCAGGACGTACAAGTTGTTCTCAACGGGACCTTGAAGTAGCACTGCCTGAGTACGAGCATCCTTCACAACAAAGAAATCAGAATGAAATTCGAAGTAAGTATGATTGTCTTGACAAAATTGTCGGACCAAAAGCAATTTTTTACATAAAGAGGGAACATGAAGGAGATGAGTTAAGAGATAGTTGCCAGTGGGAGAGTTGAGTTGGGCCGAGCCAATATTTTGTATGGGCAAGGAGGAGCCATCTCCGATGCTGATCTGATCAGAGCCCTGATAAGTAGAGGATCCAAGGTTCATATTCATGTACTCAGGAGTGAAGTGGTGTGTGGCCGCTGTGTCCGGGAACCACGAGTTTGTGGAGGTAGCAGGTGGAAACACTATAACGTTGGCGGCCAAGGAAGGGGGTGCTGGTGCCTGAAATGAGTGATCAAAGCGATGATAACAGTTTATCGCCAAATGACTATGTTTATTGCACATCTGACAGGTGGGACGAGGAGAGAAATTCTGGTTGGGTGGAGCTGAGTTACGAGAGCCATGCTGACCCCCACGATGGGAGCCGCGACCACGACGTCCCCCTCGATTATATGAGAAGCCTCCACGGAAAGAAGAATGGGAGGAATTTGGTGGGTGAAAACCTGTAAAGTTGGCAGAGAGGGAGGTTCCGGAGAGAAGAGTTTGGGTTTGGTGAGACAGACGGGATTCATGATTGAGAAGATAACTGTAGAGTTGTGGGAGAGGTATAGATTCGGGTCTGGTAGTGAGGGAGGTGACCAGTGATTCATAATCAGTTCCTAAACCAGCAAGAAGGTAAATGGTGAGCTCAAGATCTGAAATGGGATAACCTGTTGCGCCAAGAGAGGAGGCAAGATTTTTGGCCTTGTTAATATACTCAGGCATGGATTCAGACCCTTTCTTTAACGTGGTCAGTTGATATTTAGTATGCATAATGTGAGCGGAAGATTGAGAAGAAAAAAGATTTTGAAGAGTAGTCCATACTTCACGGTAGGTAGAACAGTCAAGAACTTGGGTAAGGAGGGATTCAGAGATGGAGGAAGTGAGAGCCGAAATAACGAGTTGGTCCTGAATAAGCCCATTGGGAGTGAGCCGGATTGGGTTTCTTGTTGATAGTGGCTGAAGGAGGAGAAATACTGCCATCGACATAACCGTAAATTTGGTGACCTTTGAGAAATGGGACTATCTGAAGTTTCCAGAGTAGATAATTTTCGAGGGTAAGTTTAAGAGTAATAGAGTGGGAGACAGCGGTGGTGATGGTTGGGGAAACGGTGGGGAGGGAGGATGAATCTGTATTTGTCATGGTTGAGCAGACGTGGGTCTTTAGGCTCTTGATACCATGTTGAAGCTTGTGAGAGAAATGAGCATACCAATCATATGAGGAAATGTCACAAGGGAAAAACAGAGACAAGTGGAAACGAAAATATTCCTTTTCCTTCCATGAAATGTTTACACAGTGTGAATTCCTTTTTATAGACACAATTCTGTCAATAGGAAATGTAGTATCAAATGAAGTAATGACATATGTACAGGAAACGGTTACAACAAATATTCTAGAATTCTTAGACTTATTTGTGCGTGCTGGAGGAATTGTTTTTGTCTTGTTGTGCAGGCTCTATAGCCTTAATATTTTGTATGAGATTTTGTGAAAGTTGTAATGATTATATGAGATGAGATGAGATAGTTTAGGTTTGGGTATCCAAACCAGCCCTTAGTTTGTTGCGGTGAGTCTAGGGTAAAGAGAAAAAGTTTAGTTCAAAAATTTCAAACTCTGAAAACTTTACTTATTTTCCCTAAAGAAAACTTTAGCAAGACCAGGTTAGACTGGCCTCAGGTTTCATTTGTTCTTTCCTTATTTGAGTTAATTTTGATATATTTGGAAGGTTCCTGTCTTAAGGGGGGATATAAAGAAACAAAAATTTTATGTAAAGTTATTTTTGGGTACTTATTACATGTTTTACTAATATGTTTGGTTGTATTATATTTTTTTAATATAATATAATTGTTTTGGCCAATCAAATTAATGGTGTGTAATGAATACGTAAAAATATCTATATAAAGCAGAATTATTGTATATTATTGGAGAAGATCTGGAAGCTCGAAACGGTTGAGCACTCGAGCCTTCATATGGGTTTTGAGAGGATGGTGGTTCAAGTCCACCCAGATCTAAATGCTTACGTCATTGCCATTTTCAATGTTTAATTTAATTGTTTAAGCTTTGAGCAGTAGTGGAAAACTTATTAAATCTGCGGATGTTCCATTTTGATATGTAACTGTAAAGATGCTGAATTAAAGGAAAATAATAGGCACATTGACAAAGTGTACCTATAATTTGTACATATTAGGCTTTTTGTTTTAAGATTTGTATTTGTTTATTTTTTAATATTGTGTATAGTTTTCTTGTATTTAAAAAAATACATAAAAAATGCTTTAAAAAAAGAACCCAAAAAAAATAAAATAAAAAAAACTATTATACATTGTCGGCACAGTTCCTCGATTGAATCGATTTTCTTGGTGTTCCTAGTATTGTCCATTATTAAATGGAATGTGCTAAACAGACCAAAACAATGCATCGAAAGAATGTACCGATAGTGCATTCTATTTTTATTAATATCGTAAAAGACATTAGAAACAAAAAATGAAATGCACTGTTGGTACACTCTTTTAGTGCATACATATAATAGTGTCCAACAATAGTAATGATACATACACAATTCTTTTTTTATAAATTATTTTACAAAAATATTTCATATTTAAAATATTATTGTTCTCTTATAGTCTTCTCTCGATCATCATTTATGGCAAAAGAGGAGAAGGTTTTGACTCTCTACTCCCACTAAGCAAAGAGAATTAGTCTCCCGCTTAGAGGAGATTTTTTCATTGAATATGGAGGAGTCAAGTGAAATCTGGAACCAATTGAGCCTCTACAACGAAGAAAATGTAGAAATTGATATTTGAGTTGATGACTAATGAATTGTGGAGCTGTGAAAGGAGTTTTGATCGGTAGAATTTATGCAGATAGATATATAGGGAAGGAAGTAATTCAGGCTACCATGTGAAGGCGTGGAAGGTGGAAAAATCAGTTATTTTCAAGGAGATATGATCAAGTATTTTTGTTATTATCTTTGCAAATTGCAATGATAGAGATTGGATATCGGATAGAAGGCTATGGCTATTGGAGAATAACCTTTTGATGGTATCTTACAACCTTATCAGTTGGTAGGATTTTGGATGTTGATGTCCCTGATGATGGAGTAGGCTGCGGGAGGTATCTCAAAGTTAGGGTGGAAATTGATTTAAGGAGAGTAGTTGCTTATGGAAGAACTATAAACCTCAAAAACACAAGAAGTATGTGAGTGCCAATCAAGTATGAAAAATTACTAAAAGTGTGCTTCAATTACGGTAAGATGGTTTATGGCGACAATAGTTATGACTTTGGTTATGGGAACAAAAAATTGAGTAGAAGTGGAGAAGCGGTTTGGTTCGTGGTTGAGGGCAGATAATGGAGCAAGGCATCGAGGAATGGGGCAACAAACTCATAAAGATGATTCAAGCACCAGTTTACCAATTCACAATTTAGATCGAGAGACTATTCTCAGGCTGTCATGTTCAAGGGCTAGTCCAATGGGAGATGAGGAGGGATAGTGTTGCGTATCAAATGGCATCTTAGATGTTGAAGTAAAAAATATTGTTGATTCGGGTAGAGAGTTTATCTTGGGGAGATTTGAGGAAATGATTAGGCTGGATTTAGATTCATCTCATAATCACCCGAAATTGAGTAAGGAGATAAAGGATACAACTGATCACATGATGAAATTCAAATATTCTTGGGTTGAAGAGGAAGAGAAGTCTATGGCAATTGACCAAATGGACTCCAAGCCCACTAGGCCCCAAAACACCAGTAGAACTGAATAAAAATAAAGGGCCCTCAAATGACATTGCTTTAGATGACATAACTCTGGTAAATAGAAAAGCGTAGGAGGATGAGGGAGTTGCTTATACCAATTCATAAAGAAAAGTAATATGTACGGAAATAAATTGGAAGAGAAGGGCTCGGAAGCTAGGAAGGACACGTAAGTATCCTCTATTGCCCTCTATTAAGAAACACTCTGGTTTGTGCTTGGTTGATGAAAACTTAGAAGAGGAAAAAAAGCAAAAATAATTACTAGGTTAACTGGAAATGGTGTGGAGGAGGAATCGGTGAAGGGTACTAGTTAGTCGTGTTGAGGATTATGAATCTATTGAATTGGAATTGTCGAGAGTTTGTGAACCCTTAAAAAGTTCAAGATCTTTACCAATTGGTAAAGGAAAAGTATCCCAAAGTGGTGTATATGATGGAAACACTACTTAACATCAAAAATAAAAGTTGTGAAAAGGAAATTAGGTATTGATGGGTGCTTTGTTGTTGACCCTGTAGGGAGAAGTGGGGCTTTGGCACTTATATGGAAATATGAAATTAATTTCATTGTTCGTAACTTCTCTTTGAGGCATATTAGTGGTTGGGTGACTGTAGAAAGTCAAGAAGATATAAAGTGGAGACAAAGAGCCAAAAGAAAATGGTATTAATTAAGAGATAGAAACACAAGATACTTTCATATGTGTGCTACTCAGAGGAAGAAGAAAAATTAGATTTAACAGTTGTTATACTTTCTATTAGTTTCAAGAACATATCAGTTGGAAACTCAAAGGGCTTTTCAAGACCATTTTGGGGAAGTTTATAGTTCAAGCAGTCCTTCACAAGATGCAATAGAAGATTGTTTATCTCATTTAGAGAATCAAGTTACCAAGGAGATAATGAGAACTTAGAGAAGACATTTACTAAGATGGAAGTGGAGGATGCATTATTTTAGACAAGGCTTTAAAATCCTTAGGCCCCAATGCTTTTATCAAGAATACTGGAATATAATTGAGGATGAGATTACTACAATAGTTCTAAGATTTCTTGATGATGGGTAGCTTGAGGAGAGGATTAATTCGACATATGTTGCATTAATTTCCAAGGTACATAGTCCCATGTCTGTTAGTGATTTTAGACCAATAAGTTTATGCAATGTATTGTATAAAACTATTGTTAAAACTCTTGCTAATAGGCTGAAGAAAGTGTTACTAGACACTATCTCTTATAACTAGATTGCATTTATACTAGGTTGGCTTATTACAGACAATACTATGATAGAATATAAAGCCCTACATACCATGAAAACTAGGCAGAAAGGGAGAGAATGGAGTATGACATTAAAATTGGATATGTAGTTGACTGGACTTACATGAAGGCAATTATGGGAAAAATTGGTTTTGGTGATAAATGGACAAATTTAATAATGAAATGTGTCTCACCAGTGCAGTACTTAGTGTTTGTTAATGGACAGCTTTGGAATTTGATAACACCTACCACGGGTCTTAGGCAAGGAGTCTTCTTACCTTTTCCTATTATGTGCAAAATGGTTAAGTTCAATGGATGTTGAAAGAATAGAGGCTATAAAAGGGGCATTTGTAAGTAAGGGTGGAATTAGCATCAATCATTTGCGATTTGCGTATGATTGTATGTTGTTTGGTAAATCAAATATGCAGTAGTGGAGATCTATGGAACAAATTATGGACAAGTATGAACATGCATTTGGGCAGAAACTGAATATGTAAAAAACCTCCATTTATTTTAGCACTAATGCAAGGTGATATGTTAGAGATGAATTAGTACAAGACATAGGAGCAAGGGTTTGTAGGGATGTGGAGAAATATATGGGATAAGGAGAGAGTATGAATTAGAATAAATAACTGGAAGAATCACTTTTTATCTCAGGTTGGCAAAGAAATCCTTATAAAAACAGTTATACAAGCAATACCTACTTATTCAATGAGTGTTTTTTATTTGCCTAATTAGTTGTGTAAGGAGATCTCAACCATGATAACTCGGTTCTGGTGGGGACATATGAATCAAGAGTTCAGGAACGTTGGATTTTAAATATGTGGAGAGCTTTAACCAAGCTATGTTAGCAAAACAGTTTTAAAGATTGCTAACAAATCCCAATTCTTTACTGGCCAAGAATATGATAGAAAAATACTTTAAACAATGGTGTATTTTGACTGCTAAGATTGGTAGTGGTCCTTCACAGATATGGAGAAGTATTTAGGATTCTGTGAAGTGATAAAAGAGGGTATGAGATGGAGAGAATGGGCAAAAGACTAAAATATAGGGTGACAAGTGGTTACCAACTCCTACTACTCATATGGTTCAATCGCAAATGAAGATTCTTAGAAGTGAAGCTACTATTAAAGTGTTAATTGATGACAATGGTTGCTGGAACTTAAACCTTATTAATGAAGTGATGAGTGAAGAAGAGGCAATTGTAACTAAAAGGTTACCAATTGTAAAATAATATGGGGCCTTAATAAGTTTGGTATGTTCTTTGTGAAGACAATATATCACTTGGTAGATCAGTTGAAGAGAGTTGGGAGAACTAGTAATAATGTTTCAGTTGGATGGGAGAAAATCTGGGAGTTGAGTAATAATGTTTCAGTTGGATGAGAAAAAAATTTGGGAGTTGAAAGTCCCAAATTCTGTTAAAGGCCTTCTATGGAAAGTTGTTAGTGAAGTACTCCTTACAAAGAGAAATCTTTTTTGGAGGAAAATCATTAAAAATGTCCTTTATCCTATATGTGAACAAGATGAGAAAACAAGTCGTCATTGTGGAGTTGTGCTGTTGCTCATGATGTCTAGACGATTTTTTAAGCAGTTTATAGAAATGGAAGTGTATAGATGTTGATTGTTATAATATATTATATGGGAAGATATGGTAACATATTTTATGGAAAAGTGAACTTGAACAAACTACTTGTGTTGGTAGAAGAATTTGGCCAAGGAGAAATAGATTTGTTTTTGACAAAAAACTTGATAGTCCTAAATCAGCTTTACATGAAGCAAAAGAAGAGGTGGAGAGCTTTCATCAGGCACAAGTGAAGATTAGAGATCCAACACTAGCTGAAGTTTCAGTGAACCTAATAGTTGAAAAAGACCAGATATCAACTTTTATAAAGTTAACTGGGAAGCTGCATTAGATGTTAATAATTTTAGGATGGAAGTTGGTAGTGTGATCAGGAATTAGTAAGAGGTGAATTAATTACTTCTCTCTGCTTACTAAAAACTTTTGTGAATAATCATGTTATGGCATAAGTCTTTAATTCAGTGTTGAGGTATGTTAGGAAATTGGGCTAGAAAATGCCAACTAAAAATGTTCAAAAGATTGAAGAGAACTGCTCGTGGTGCGGACAGATGATAAAAAATATTAAAACTTCTTTCCAAACATTATTCAAATATAAAATATATTTCAATTTAAAATTTTCAACTTTTTCATTTAATTATTACCTCATTGTCGTAATTTTTAAACCAAATATAAAAACAATACAACTTTTTCAAATTTCAAGACAAAAATAATATTTAAAAAACTTTGTGACTTATGTAACATTTTTGTAATTTTTTCTCATTTTCTAAAATGCAATAAAATATAATAACTTAAACCATTTTCCTGCTATTCACAAATATTCTAAAATATTCGAAGTGTCCAAACAAGATCTTAAGTTCCATGTATTAGTTACCAGGGCTTTCTATTTTTCGTCCCTTTAACAAATGTTTTTTAAAGTAATTATATATATTCAACCCAATGAAACTTATCAAAATATATATATATATATATATATTCAAGCCAATGAACAGGCACATAAGCAAGAGGAATTGATTTGCCTTTCAGTACTTGCAATTACACTGCAATACTAATTATATCTTAATGACATTATAATTTATCCATGGCATCATAACTTAAACAATATCCAAATAAACTTGTTTTGAGTCTCATATCTTTAATCTTTTGTTACTGAAGGGACCGAGGAGCTTGCCCAGAGAGACAATGAGTACAGAGAGACAATGTAGGGTGAGAGTTACACGGTGAGAGAGTATAAGAGATTGAAGAGAGGGCAGAGGGGGATGGCTTAGTTGTTAACTTGCATTTGGGACTTGCGATTGTTCAGCAGCCACGCTGGATTTAGTTTGTCATGGTGTGTCTGGGGCAAAGAGAATAAGCTTAGTTCAAAAATTTCTAACTCAAAAAATGAGCTTCGTTTCCATCTTGGTGTTTTCTTTTTTTAAGAAAAGAAGACGTAACATGACCATTTAGAATTGTTGTAAGGAAAGTGAAAAGGAAAAGTAGTTTGAAAAGTGGAAACTCTTCTCTCTAATGCGGAGTGAGAAGCCAGAGGTGAAGTCTCAAGGCGGGAAAGTTTGTTAGAGTGTAACAACTTCTTTGAGTGGAATCTCTTGGGATCTCGACGATGGGGAAGGGAGGAGGTAGGACTAACGGGAGAACTTAATGCTGATGGAGAAGGAGTGCTTGGCGATTGATTAAGGAGGAATGAATGAGAAGATGTGAGTGGAAGGTAGTAAAAGTTTGGTTGGAAAAGTTTGGGTTGATCGACGGATCTGGAAGGACATTATGAAGGTGACAATGGTGAGAGTTTGGAGACTGAGTAAGCCTGCAAAGTAGAATTAGGGAGTAATGTTTTCATAATCTCTTTCTCGAATCATGCAGATAAGGAGAGATTCATGGAAGGTCGTTCGTGGCTGTTTGATAATCACTTATTTATTTTCAAGTTGTTTGATGGAATGGCCCAATCACAGGAGATAGTGTTTGATTCGGAGGTTTTCTGGATCTAGATGTTCAATCTCCCCTCGGGGAGTATGAATGAGGATTGTGGCAGAAATATTGGTAGCTCGGTTGGGAGGGTTTTGGATGTTGATGTCCCGAAGGATGGAATTGACTGGAAAAAATCACTCATGTTTAGATTGAAGTTCCTCTCCAGCAAGCTATTGCTCGAGGACAAACGGTTACTGTGGAAGGCAATAAGGTATTGGCCAAATTCAAGTATGAAAAATTACCTCAGTTGTGCTTTGATTGTGGTTAGCTTACACATGGGATTAAAGGTTGTAATAGAGGGGGTGGGATGAAGGAGGGGAGGCCTCAATTTGGGATTGGGTTGCATGGGGAAAAAGAGTGATCAGAGTGAATCCCATGGGGAAAAAGAGAGGGAGGAGAGTAAGGGAAGTTCAAGGAGTAGGAATGAAGGGGGAATGGAGGAGGCGGTGGTGATCGAGGGTAAAGAAGGAGAGGAGAAATTAGGGGAGGGTAATAAAGAGGAGGGTGACGAAAGGGTGGTTAAAGAAGGGAAGGACAATGTGAGGGAGGGGAGCGTTGATGAAGGGGAGAGGGTGGATCTTTTAAAAAATATTGCTGGAGTAATGGGCCCTACTAAAGAGTGGGAGATTGTTTCAATGGGTGAGGGAGGGTTGAAGAAAGGGGAGGCTCAGCTCTTTTGGCAACTAGTGGAGGGGGTGTCTGAGGTTATGAGTTACAGGAGAAGGAAGTTAGAAGGGAGATAACAGAAGATGGTGGAAGCAAGATAATTCAGGGGAGGAAGGGGAAGAGGAAGGCTAGGGAGAGAGGTTCATTGCCTGCTTCCCAAGTCTTATTGGACACCAAAAGGAGGTAGAATGAACTAGCAAATGGAGCGGTAAATAAGCAGGATTAGAAAAAAATGAAGTGGGAAGAAGATTGTTTAGGGGGAGAATCAATGATGGTATCGGGGGCTTTGCAACCCCTGGACAATTTAAACCTTTTACTTACTAGTAAAGGATAAGCAACCAGATGTTATTTTCCTAGTGGATACAAGGTTATCAGTGAGTAGAGCTATGGTGTTTCTAAGAAGGTTGGATTTTGAAGGGATGGTTGGAGTGGATTCAAGAGGTTATAGTAGTTGTTTACTGTTGCTATGGAAAAAGAAAGAAATGATGGAGTTGATTAACTTCTCACGGAGGCAGATTAATGTGTGGATTGAGGATGGAAGGGAGGGGCAGAAATGGTTACTAATAAGGTTTTATAGACATCTTGATTACAATAAAAGAAGGGGTTCTTGGGAGTTGTTGTCTTCTTTTGAACCTGCGAACAATAAAGGTTGGCGTGTTGTGGGGGACTTCAATGAGATAATGTGTCAAAGTGAAAAAATTGGGGGGAGGCTTAGAAGAGGAGCAAATGGATGAGTTTAGAAGATTGTTGGAAAATTGTAGCCTAACTGACCTTGGTTGGGTGAGAAACAAGTATACTTGGTGTAAGGGGCATGAGGATGGCACATTTATTAGAGAAATGCTTGACCGTGCTGTAGTTAATCTCATGGTTTAAGGAGTACTCAGTAGGGAAAGTGAAGGGTCAGGTGGCTTTGTGCTTAGACCATTCTCCATTGTTGTTAAGCTATAGTGTTGGAAATGGAAGAATGGGATTTCAAAGGGGAAGGCAGTTTAGATATGATATCAGTTGGGATCTAATGGAGGGGTGTAAAGAGTTAGTGCAGGATGAATGGGGTAGAGGAAGAAAGCAGGGGAGGCCCCAGGATGTCATTCAAGATTTGTTGGCAGGGTTTAGGGGAGCTTTGGGTCAATAGAGCAGGAATGTTGTCAGAGAAAGGGAGCTGTTGATAAAGGCAAAAACTGAACAGCTGAAGACTCTTTAAGAATTTGAGAGTCCATGGCCTTTAGATGAGATAAGAGAGAGAAGCAAGGAACTTGAATTATTGCTTGTGTTGAACCCAAGGTTTCAAGTTTCGTGTGATTATAAATCTACACATGGATTTTGATGATAACAAATGAATTCAAAGAATAAGTGAGTCTCAACCTCAAGTTGTCCACACAATGGAGTCAAGCACATCAAGGAACCAAGCATGAGCAAAAAGGGAACAAGTTCACATTAAAATCATGGAGTAATGTTGTAAATCTCTTAAAAATTCAAAATTAGGATTAAGGTTCAAAATTAATATTTTATCATAAAGTATTAAAATACATTTTCCACATGTGCATGAATATTTTAAAAATTAAATTTGAAAATTTTGAAAGATGATTGATTGTCATCTTTCACATGTGCATGACATGATTAAAGGTTTGAATTTTGAAAATATTAAAGATGATTGATTGTCATCTTTCACATGTTCATGTTTTATTTGAATATTTTCAAAAGTGATTGATGATTTTCTTGACTTATGCAAAAGGTAGATGTCTTTGTTTGAAAAATTTGAAAAGTAAAGTGTGATCATTTTGTCATATGCAAAAAGTAATAGATTAGGTTTGAAATATTTGAAAAGTAAAGTGTGCTCCTTTTGTCATATGCAAAAAGTAAAAATATTAGGTTTAAATTTTTTGAAAAGTGAATGATGTTGTCTTTGACATGTGAACCTTTTAAAATTTGAATATGAAATCCCATATGTTTATAAATAGATCATTTGAGAGATTCACATTTACAACACCAAGAGCATACAACATTCATTCAAAGCTTTCATTCTCTCTTCTCTAAGCATTGAGCCTTAACTCTTGTTCATTTTGAGAGATATAGTTTGCGCTCTATTGTTCTTATTTCACTCATTGATGAGTGTTTTCTGATAACCTACCCACTATCAGCTCTTGTATCAGTAAAATGGTGTGTATAACCCTTGTGTGTGTAGAAAGTGTTCTACACAAGGAATAGTTGAATCACCACGTATAAGGTGATTGCAAGTGTAGTGGGTATTCTACACGGATCCTTTGTAGCGGTGTTGTTCAAAAGTGTAATAGGTTTCTATCTCTACCTGAATGAGGTTGAATAGTGAATTCGGGGATTCTCAAGGGGTAACTTGAGGCGAGTACGTAGGCAGTGGGGCCGAACCTCGTTAACATACTGAGTTTGCTTCTTTCTTACCCTTACTTTTTATATTTATTGTTGTTTCATATTTTGTTTATATTTTATATTGTATATTTGATTTATAATTGTTATTTTTTTAAATACAACTCAATTCACCCCCCTCTTGTGTTAGTTATCAGGGCAATAATTGGTATCAGAGATAGAGCTCTGTTATAAGACTAACTATCTTTTGAGTTAAGATCTTATGGCTAACATTGCAGCTTCATTTGGTGAAGGTCAATCTAGCAGTCGGCCTCCACTCTTTTGTGGAGACAATTACTCATTCTGGAAAGTTAGAATGAGAATATTCTTTCAGGCTCAAGGTCGAGAAATCTGGAAATGCATTGTAAATGGACCTTATATTCCAACAAAAGTGGTTGATGGAGTAAAGGTCAAAAAGGAAGAAGAAGAGTTTGATCGTGAAGACGATAGACTTTATACTTTGAATTTAACTGTTATGAATTTATTATATAATGCTCTCAATGGTAATGAGTTTAATAGAGTAATGACTTGCGCTACGGCAAAGGAAATTTGGGATAACTTGGAAGTTACTTATGAAGGAACTTTTCAAGTCAAGGAATCAAAAATTTATATTCTTTCTCATGAATATGAAATGTTTAAAATGAATGATGATGAATCTGTTTCTAGTATGCACACTCGTTTTACTAACATCATAAACAGCTTGACAGCTCTTGGCAAAGTTTATTCCAAAGTGGAGATGGTAAGAAAAATTCTCAACTCTCTACCAAAACGTTGGGAATCAAAAGTGACAGCGATTCTTGAAGCTAGAGACCTCAAGAAGCTCAAAGTGAATGAACTTATCGGGTCACTTATCACCCATGAGTACACATTGAAAAGAGGAGGAGAAGAAGAAGGAAAGCCAAAGAAGAGATTGACACTTAAAGTTGTTCATCATGAAAGTGAAAGTGATGAAGATGAGGAAAATGACGAGAAAGATGAAGAAGTTGCGATGATAACAAGAAGAATTCAGAGGTTCTTAAAGAAAAATAAAACTCCCCCGAGGAAATCGTTCAAAAATTTTTCCAAGAAAGATTCAGGTAAAAATGACACTTTAATTTGTTATAAATACAATAAGTTTAGTCATATCAAGCCAGATTGTCCTCTACTAAAGAAAGATCAAAACAAAGGCAAGAAAGCAATGAAAGCTACATGAGATGATGATTCAAGTAGCTCAGATAGTGAAACAAGCAATGGAGAATCAGTAAATCTTTGTCTTATGGCTAAATATGACATTGAGGTAACAAATCTTGGTAATATTAAAGATCCTTCATATGAAGAATTGCAAAATGTTTTAGAAGAGATATATGAGGAATTTGAAAAATTGGGTATCAAATATACTACTTTGAAAAAAAAAATTCTTCTTTAACAAACGAAATTGATATTTTAAGAAAAGAAAGTATTGTTTTGAAAGATGAAAATCTTGAGTTGAAGAAGAAGAAAGCTGATTTAGAAAATATTGCTGAAAACTTTACGAATGGAAAAAGAAATTTTGAAAAACTTCTTGGTAGTCAAAGATGTGTTTTTGACAATGCAGGTTTGAGATATATGCCAAAACAAAAATACAAACCTTATAAAAACTTCTTTGATAATCCTTCTACATCAAAGTCCAATATTCAAAATTTTTTTCATAATAAGTTTGTCAAAAAAGGATACTATTATAATCACTCAAGATCTTCATAAGTTTGTCAATATTCAAACCTTGTATTGTCACATGCTATTTGCAATTTTTGTAATAGAAATGATCATAATTATAATGCTTGTCCTATTAAAAGAAAGCATACAATGACTATTAGGGCCATATGGGTACCTAAAAATCTTGTTTCTTCTAATACTAATAAATAAAGGACCCAAAGAACTTGGGTATCAAGAAAAATCATTTTAATTATTTTTATAGGTATGCATGAAGTCCTTTACAAGAAAAAATAAATAGTTTTTAGATAGTGGATGTTCAAGACACATGACAGGAGACAAGACTAAGTCCTTTGATCTTAGATCTAAAGAAGAAGGACACGTGACATTTGGAGATAACTCGAAAGGGTAGATCGTGAGAATAGGTAAAATTGGTATTAAATCTTCTCTCATAATTGAAGATGTTCTACTTGTTGAAGGTCTAAAACATAATCTTTTGAGTATAAGTCAATTATGTGATAAATGATTTACAGTTACTTTCAAAATGGATAAGTGCATTATTTTGAATGATCATGATTGTAATATTTGTTTTACTGCTTTTAGAAGCAACAATGTTTATACAATCGATTTTGAAGAAATTACCTCACAAGATGCTATTTGTTTTTCAGATCAAAATTAAATTAGTTGGCTATGGCATAGAAGACTAGGTCATACCAACATGGAACTTATTTCTAAACTTTCAAAAAATGATCTTGTAAGAGGTATACCAAAGGCAAATTTTCTTAAAAACAAAATTTGTGATGTATGCCAATTTGGTAAACAAACAAAAACTTCTTTTAAAACCAAGAAACATATTTCCACTACCAGACCACTGCAACTGATACACATGGATCTTTTTGGACCAAATAGAGTTGCAAGTCTAGGAGGAAAATATTATGCTTTTGTTATTATTGATGATTTCTCTAGATATATTTGGGTCATCTTTCTTGCTCATAAAAATGAGGCACATAATGCCTTTACCAAGTTATGCAAGAGAATTCAAAATGAAAAGGGGTTATACTATTTCATATATCCGAAGTGATAGGAAAAAAGAATTTGTTAATAAAAATATTGAAACATTTTGTGATGAAAATGGTTTTGTGCATAATTTTTCTGCTCCTCGAGCTCATCAACAAAATGGGATAGTAGACAGGAAATACTGCATGTTATGGGATAAAGTATTAAAATACATTTTTAATATTTTGAAATACAAAATGGGATAAAGTATTAAAATACATTTTTCACATGTGCATAAATTTTTTGAAAATTAAATTTGAAAATTTTGAAAGATGATTGATTGTCATCTCTCACATGTGCATGACATGATTAAAGGTTTGAACTTTGAAAATATTAAAGATGATTGATTGTCATCTTTCACATGTGCTTGTTTTATTTGAATATTTTCAAAAGTGATTGATGTTTTTCTTGACTTATTGAAAAGGTAGATGTCTTTGTTTGAAAATTTTGAAAAGTAAAGTGTGTTCCTTTTGTCATTTGCAAAAAAGTAAAAGATTAGGTTTGAAATTTTTGAAAAGTAAAGTGTGCTCCTTTTGTCATATGCAAAAAGTAAAAGATTAGGTTTGATTTTTTTGAAAAATAAAGTGTGCTCCTTTTATCATATGCAAAAATAAAAATATTAGGTTTGAATTTTTTGAAAAATGAATGATGTTGTCTTTGAAATGTGAATCTTTTTAAATTTGAATATGAAGTCTCATATGCCTATAAATAGATCATTTGAGAGCTTCACATTTACAACACCAAGAGCATACAATATTCATTCAAAACTTTCATTCTCTCTTCTCTAAGCATTGAGCCTTAACTCTTGTTCATTTTGAGAGATATAGTTTGCACTGTATTGTTCTTATTTCACTCATTGAGGAATGTTTTCTGATAACCTACCCACTATCAGCTCTTGTATCAGTAAAAGGGTGTGTATAACCCTTGTACGTGTAGAAAGTGTTCTATACAAGGGTTATACACAAGGAATAGTTGAATCACCACGTGTAAGGTGATTGCAAGTATAGAGGGTGTTCTACACGGATCCTTTGTAGGGGTGTTGTTCAAAGGTGTAATAGGTTTCTATCTCCACCTGAAGGAGGTTGAATAGTGAATTCGGGGATCCTCAAGGGGTAGCTTGAGGCAATGACGTAGGCAGTGGGGCCGAACCTCGTTAACATACTGAGTTTGCTTCTCTCTTACCTTTACTCTTTATATTTATTGTTGTTTCATATTTTGTTTATATTTTATATTGTATATTTGATTTATAATTGTTATTTTTTTAAATACAACTCAATTCACTCTCCTCTTGTGTTAGTCATCTGGGCAACAGCTTGAACAAGAGAACTTGAGACGGAAGGTACGTGTAAAAAGACACTGGTTAAGGTAATGGGACATAAATACCATGTATTTTCATACCTATGCAAACCAGAGAAAGAAGAAAAATGTTGTTGAGAAAATCCAATATGTCAAGGGAAGATGGGTGGTGGGTAAGGAGAAGCTGGAAAGTGCTTTTAGTAGATACTATAAGGAGCTCTTTACTTTTTCCAACCCTGGTGAAGGACAGATAGTAAGATGTGTCCAAAATGTAGGAGTTAGAATAAGTGAAGACATGAAGAGGAAGATGGAGATGGTTTTCTTAGCAGAAGAGATTCAGAGAGCTTTGAAGCAAATGTCAGCTCTTAAGTCACCTGGTCCAGATGACTTTGAGGTGGGTTTCTATAAGAATCATTGGGAACTAGTTGGGAAGGATATTCGTGAAGCAATTTTGGACTTTCTTAATGGGGGAGGTTCGTGCAAGTAGATGAACTACACTTTTTTAACTCTAATTCCAAAGGTGAATTCCCCTCAAACTGTTAAGAAATTTAGGCCCATAAGTCTATGTAATGTGATTTACAAGTTGATATCAAAGGTGTTGGCCAATAGAATTAAAGAGGCCTTGGATGGATGTATTTCCCACAACCAAAGTGCATTTATCCTAGGAAGGTTAATTTCTGACAACATAATGGTTGCTTACGAACTATTGCATTCCATGAAGACAAATAAGAAAGGAGAAGTGGGGAGTATGGCAATCAAGCTTGATATGGCTAAGGCCTATGATTGGGTTGAGTGGCCTACCTAAAGTTGATGTTGTTAAGGTTGGGGTTTAGGGAGAAGATAACAAGTTTGATAATGGAGTGTGTGAGTTCTGTTAGCTACACTAGGCTTGTTAATGGGCAACCTGGTAGAGTTATAAATCCAACTAGAGGAATTAGACAAGGGGACCCCATGTCCTTTTATTTTTTCCTTATCCGTGTTGAAGGTTTAAGCTAGTTGCTAAACAAAGCTGAGGAAGTGAGAAGGATTAAAGAGGTGTCTGTGGCTAGAGGTGGTACTAAAATAAACCACCTTATGTTTGCAGATAATTGTGTGGTGTTTTGTAGGGCTCAGCTTGAACAACAATACAAAGGCTCCAATGATGAATCTGATCACTAGGGTGATTGGGGCTACTGGATGCAACAACTATGAAAACTACCTGGGTCTACTGGCAATCGTGGGAAGAAGTAAGTATAATAATTTCCAGTCCATTAAAGAGAGGGTGTGGAAAAAGATTAAAAATTGGAAAAACATTTTCTTGTTAAAAGCTGGGAAAGAAATCATGATTAAGGTAGTCCTACAAGCAATCCCTACATACTCTATGAGTGTGTTTAGGATGCCTAAGAAGCTATGTGAGGAGTTGGAGGCTTTAATGGCTAGATTCTGGTAGAGACAAGGAAAAAAAGAAATAGTCATTCATTGATGGAAATGGGGGAGGCTGGGTGTTGCTAAAGTGGAGGGGGGTCCTGGCTTTCGAGACATGGAAAATTTCAATAGAGCCATACTAGCAAAACAGGGATGGAGGCTAATGCATATGAAAAATTCCTTAGTGGCTAGGATTGTTAATGAAAAGTATCTAAAATGGGCTTTATTTACTAAAGCAAAGCTGGGACACATGTCCTCTTATATTTGGAGAAGTTTGTGGTCAGTTATAGATGTGGTTAGGAGTGGGGAGAGGTGGAGGGTTGGTAATGGCGAGAAGATCAGTATATGGGGGAATAAGTGGCTGTTAGTGCCTACAACCTTTTCAATCTAATCTCCTGTCAAAGTGCTTAGTGCAGATGCTCGAGTTTGTGAGCTGATTGATGCAGAATAGAGGGAGTGGATAGTAGAATTGATTAGAGAGGTTTTCTGTCCTTAAGAGGTTGAGATTATTTGTACTATCCCCATTAGTAAAACTGGGGCAAAAGACAAACAGTTATGGGGGCTGTCAAGAAATGGAAAGTTCTCTGTGAGGTGCACTTACCATGTAGTAAATAAGAGAAGTAGAGATGTGGATGGGCAGTCATCTACTGTCAGGGATGGATGAAAAGGATAAATGGAAGAAGTTGTGGGCTTTAAATGTTCCAGGAGGATGGAAGCATATGGTATGGAGGGCTTTAAACAATATTCTGCCTATAAGGGAGAATCTAAAAAAGAGAAATGTGCTAAAAGAGGCAATGTGTCCTATATGCAAGCAGCATGAGGAATCAGTTGTCCATGTACTATGGAACTATCCAGCCTCCTTAGATGTATGGATAGTAGAAGGAAGTCCAGTGCAGAAGTGAAACTCATGTATTGAAGATTTTGAAGCTATACGGAGAAGGTTCCTTAGTGAGCTAACAGAAGAAGAAATTGAAAGTGTGGTTGCAATTATGCGCTTGATATGGGTTAGGAGGAATTTAGTGGTCTTTGAGGATTGATTCTCAAGTTCAGCTACTATGGTTCAGAGAGAAGGCCATGAAGGGAGAGGAGCTGCACATGTTTTGCAAAAGATCACATGGAAAGTGCCAGATGAGAACTTAGTAAAAATTAATTTTACTGCTGCATTAGACCTCAAAACTCATAAGATGGGAATGAGTGTGGTGATCAAGGACTTCCAAGGGGATGTTTTAGCTTCCTTAAGGGGATTTTTGTTGCTGAATCCTATGCCTTATGGAGAGCAGTGGAGTTTTATAAGAAATTGGGGTTAACTAATGTCTGTTTTGAGGGAGATGCAAAGGTGGTGGTGGATGTAGTGAATGAAGGTTCTGAGGATGTTTCTTGGAGGGGGCAACTGGTGGGGGATTTGAGGTCTGCAATAGAGGCCTATTGTGAGTGCTTACAGTTTACTCACAGAGAAGGGAATGCGTACATAACTTAGCAAAGAATGGCTTATTTGTTGATAGTGAAATAGTTTGGATGGAATGTGTTCCACCTAAAAGTATACAAAAAGTTGTATATAACAAAGTTTGTAACCAATTCATCAAGGAATGAAATGAGTATAGTAGGTATTTCTTGAAAAAAAAAAAAAGAACGGTTGTAAGGAGTTGAGAGAATATTTTTCCCTAAAGAAAACTTTACCAAAACCAATCTCTTTTTCACCAAAGAAAACTTTACCAAAAACCAGGTTAGACTGGGCTTCAGGTTCCCTTTGTTCTTTCCTTATTTCGTTGTCGAGTGAAGTTTGATTTATGGGCTAGTAGTGTAATTAATTATTTGTGAAGGTTTTCATGTTTTAAGGGGATATAAGAAATCAAAATAACTGCATTGACCAATCACATCAGTAGTACGTGTAAGGAGTATACAAAAGTGATTGTATGTAACAGAACTCATTTGTTTAAACTTTTTTTAATCCTCGAATTATTGTAAATTATTAGAGAAGATCTGGAAGCTCGAACTGGTTGAGCGCTCGAGCCTTCATCTGCAATCAATGTCTTTATGCAATTTAGTCGCCAGGTCGAAGAGACCCAACATAATAAAATATCTAATTTGGTAAAAAAAAGTATACTTATTAACTAAGTCTAAAAATCCCTTGATCTGTGCCTAACTATTAGCTCATCAACACTGACTTCCTTACCGAAACATGTTAAAAACATTAAAAAATAAACAAAAAATGCGTCAAATATTCAATAAAAGAAAATACTACTTCCACCAAAAATATCTATCAAAATTTTGTACCGAATTATTTTTTATTTTTATTTTTTATTTACTTAATGGTTGAGAAAGTATTTTTTAATGAGTTTATTTTTTTAAATGCTAAAGGGATTTACAAAAATGTTTGCAAAAAAATGGAAAAAAAAGAAGAAGCTTTTTACACCGTCGGTAAAATCCTCGGTGGATTTCTTTTTTGGCTCTAGCATGACCCTTCAATAAATAGTGTTGATGAGCTAGTATGCATAATTTATTAAACTTGTATTTTTCTTCAATGGATAGTATACCTTAATTCCTCGTACAAGGTTTTGCATCGGTTTCACTACTTGTGGCCATGAGGGAGACCGCTTAACTTATTATAACATATTATGATAGACCAAGTTTAGGTGTATGTCTTGCATATCCACCAAGTTGGTATTATGCATCTCTAAATATCCACCAAGTTGGTACTATGCATCTCTAATGACCATTTTTAAAGCTTCATTCGTAACTTGCTTTTTATCTTTCTTATTTATATATATAGAACACATATGACATGGTGTTCATCGTAATCATTAATGAAACGTATCAAGATGCATCTAAAGCATATAATGACATGACATTAAAACTCATTTTCATCATATCGTAAACTAGGTAGGTAAAAAATGAGCTTTCAATAAAATTTCGTACATACATAACACTTTAAGGAAGAAAAAAACATTACTTATCAGACATGTACAAGTATAATCATGCTACTTACCTCTTTGCTTCTATTGATAATGAACGTTTCAATAATCACCTATTTGAAGTTGTTGGAATAGGATTGGACAATTTCCTAAAAACTTCCATGAATAATGTCCCATGAGATAGCTATAAAAGCTTTCCAATCTCGAGTCATAATAACTAGGAGTTCTAAGTTATATATGGTATTATTCTTGGCAACTATTTAGGAGTTATAAATGTGATTGATTTCTACTTCTCCAAATCTAGGATAGTTCAAATCCTATCTTAAAAGAGTCCTAACAGGTTGCAACGGACTCCTATTGGTGCAAGAATTTTTCTATGACAATCTAAGTAAGGACAACCATCATCTAGAGGGTTTATTGGCACTTAGGGTGATTGGATTTAAAATCCATTCCAACTCATCTCATCTAATCGTTACAACTTTCACAAACTTTCATACAAAATACAATAAACAGTTTAACTTTATCAAATTTCAAAACAAAAATAATATTAAAAATTAATATTCTAACAATATTTTATTCAACTTTCAATTTTTATTTCTTCTCAACTCACTATCCAAACTTTAATCTACTTTTAACTTATCCAAAAAAGGGCTGGTTTCCTATTATCACAAACTTTACAACCAAAAATCAAATGGGCTTTGGCTAGAAACTACTTGGGCTTATCAATCCATATATGGGCCTAATGGGTTGAACCTGCCCCATTTTGAATCTAAATCCATAATTTTGTATCTAATCCTATCTGGTCATACATAATCCTCAAGTAATACGTTTGGGCCAATGATGCAATAAAATAACCTTCCTTTTATCTGTAACCCAAAATTGGGTTTGTGGTCCAAACTTATAATGCCTAAATAATTTGAGTCTGGACTTCACATAAATAAAGTTAGAGAAGTTTATCATTGTCAAATTGAAACTAGTGGTTGAAACTGGAGCCACCTGAGTTTATCACTAAGATGGATCCCTTATACTTATTCCTTCCAATCCTATAACAATCTCCTTACACCATCTATAGACACCTAGGAAAGTCTACTGACATCCATCTATAACATTCTTGAACGAGTAAGCTACAATGAAATCCCCTGCACAATCTTCTATCGTTTTACGCTTCCCATAGACTCAGCATCTACTTCCTATCTAAATGAGCTCGTAGGCCATCAAGACCAAAGTTTTAAAGTCCGTTCCGTTCATTGTTCTAGTTGAGGCATTGGAACAAAATATTTTGATATCAATACATTTCGATGTACCGTTTCAGGATAGATATTAAATGGATAAATTATATATATAGAAAGTATATTTTAAAATAACATTACTAAAAGTCTTAACAATATATATATACTAAGAAACTAAATAATATTGTTTAATACAAATCTAAAAAATACAAATATATGTAAAATGCATATTTATTGATATATTTATTTTATTTTCAAAATCATAGCAAATACAATGAGTTGACTTGCATGATGTAGAATTTTTATAAAGCATTATAAATTTAACTTTTGTCCCAATTTGGAGTTGGTCCAATAGGTATTACATAATTTTAAAAGTACACATATATATAAATTTTTACTAGACAATATGGAGTTGCAATAGGTGTCAACATTGGATGACAAGTCAAACGTAAAAAGTGTTTTGGCAGGAATTTATGGATAGAGTCTTGCATGGAAATGAGAGATTAGAAGATGGGATAGTTGACTGGGCTATAAAATTACAATTTTGTCTCTCATTCTTCTGCTTATTTACAAAATGGCTATTGCTTCAATGTTTAACTTAATTTCAGACCAGAATTACCATTCTGGCCGAAATTGGCTGAAACGGTTGGAATTTGACCTGAAATGAAACAGGTACCTATCCCGTGCCAGTTATTGTTTCAGCACGAAAACTTCTGGCCATTTCGGCCTGAATGGAACAAAATGGTAATTAAAACTTTGATCTAGATAGTCCATACCTATTACCTTTTTATTTAGCTGCCTCATTGGAAGTGAGACTAATGGATCTCGCGCTCTTCAATACCAGTTGAGATTGTAGGTTTGAAGCCTACTGAGCACATCTTATCAATAAAACAAGATAAATGCCCTTTAGTGCTTCCCTTTTGTCCACATTGGCCAGATAGACGGGATGATACAGAGATCTAACAATCAATAGATGTGTTAGACCATTATTTTCAAGGCTTACTTCAAAGAGTACCACTGCTATTGTTTAAGAGTGAGTCTTGCCTCGACTTTTGTTTTTCTCCTTTAGTTGTGTCGATGAAATTTTCTAACTTCGTAGATTTTTATAAAGTTATTTGATTATGTAAAAACATTATTCGTTGGACATTATCATCAATTTATATATCTAACGGGATGTTCACTGACCTCGGAACTCAAAATCTTTTTAGATATTTGATCAGACATGGAAAACCGCACTTGTTATTAACATTAGTCCTATAAAATTGATGATTATAATCAAATGCTAATCCACTTTTATGCCTATTTTAAGAAAGTGATCCTATTGTTACCTTGTGAGCACTTTGCTTTTAGTATTGTTTGTTTGGTGACAAGCACTTTGTCTCTATTCCAACTAGTTATACAAACAAGAGCAGAAAATAAAAAAAAAATGTAAAATAAATAGAGAAAAGAGAAAAATATCAGATGTCACCCAGACTGTGAAGAGATTCACAACTCCAAAATGTTCTCTCAACAGTAGAGGAATGCTCTGATAAGCACCAGTTATCCCTGGCAACGGCGCCAAAAACTTGACTCAGTCTCGAATGTGCTTCCAAGTGTAGAAGTGTCAAGTTGTATCAAGGATAAGTCCGGGATCGTATTCCACAAGGACAAAGGGTTATCAAAGTATTTGTGACATTTTATTTGTAAAAGATGTATCGACTATAAGAGATGACAATAAATGTAAATTTATGTTTCTAAAATTACCAAGAACTAAGAGATTTAAAGAAAATGTGTAGAAATTGAATTAAACTTGTAAGAAACAATAAAACAAACACTTGTGATGCAATTTTCGCTCATTTCTAATTTGAAATTGGATTTACCTCTAGTTTAATCTTCTCTTAACCATTTTCTCATTCCAAGAGATTATGATCGGTTAATTAAACAATAAGCACATTTTTCAGTATAATCAAGATATTTGACAGATTTTATAACAAGTGTAAAAGTAAAAGAAAGCCATCAAAATCTTGTTACTAGTTCAAGCATCAATCGTGCCTTTATGTCTATGACTGATTAAGTTCAAGAATATGGAACTTTAATTCTTCCCATAGGCAAAATGAAGTACAATCTATTAAGTTAATCATTCAAAATTTCATAATCTTGAAGAAAATCCAACCCAAAATAGTCATGAGTTACTCATTGAATCCCAAGCTAAAAATCTAACCTATCATTTCTAAATGAATAATCTCTCTAAGCATTTGTGAGTTTATTGAAAATTGAAGTAAAATAAACAGGAGAAAAATAAACTGTCGAAATAATAAATATGCAGAGAAATAAACAAACCAGTCGACGCAGAGAAATAAAGAAGTAAAACTGGGCAACGAAAAGATAAAACTGAAATGAAAACCCAAATCTGGAACCCTTTGGGTCTGGAACCGAAAACGTAAAAATAAAAAAAGAACTAAGGAAAAGCCAACTCTTAAGATTTACCAGCCGACTGAATGAAAACTAAAAAAAGAAAACGAAAAGAAATCGAAAACCGAGAGAGAGAGAGAGAGAGAGAGAGAGAGAGCCTCCCACCAACTCAAACCCGTCCATCCTTAAAATGGAAAAAACCAAAAAAGCAATAATATGAAACCGACCCAGCCGAATAAGTCTTTCCCCCCACGCCGTTCGACACCCCGTGAATAAAACAAATAAAAAGTGAATAAAATGAAAATCTCTTTAGTCTGTGCATGCTCTTCTTTCCGTTGAGGTCCAACATCCTTCCTTTGCTTGATTTTCCATGCTTCGGTCGAATGCCCCTCCCTTTCATTTCCAGCGTGAGGCCAAAGTTTCTCCTGCGTGGTTTTGTCCATTAGTGCCCTCGTGTCTTTTCTCTTGTAGGTTTAGTTTGTATCCTTTCCAAAAATACCATGTAACCTATAAGTGAGATATTTGTATTAGCATCAAGAGGAATAAAATTAAGATATTAAATCTGATGTGGCTTATCTGCTGCAATATAAATCTCTTTAAGTACATAAACATCAAAATTTTGTCAATGAGTCAAGTACTAAAAATTACTATATAATTAAGTGTTTAATTCAATTTTGATTAAACAATTTATTTAATTTAGCAGCCTAATCATGCAGTTTTCGACACTTTATCACCTAGGGAGTGAGCACTTGGTCTCTCTTCATGCTCGCATAGGGTACAAGTACTTTGCCTCACTGATACTAGTGGAAGTGAGCACTTTACTCCCCATATTGTTCGGCTGGAAGTGAGCACTTTAATCCCTATGCTACTCTCCTCAGGGTGAGCACCTTGCTTCTTGTATTGCTTGCCTGGGGGCAAGTACTTTTGGCTCTCAAGATGCTCACCTACGGTATGAATGGACACTTTTCTTCCCCTTGGTGCTTGATTGTGGTACGAGTACTTTGTGTTCTGTGGTGCTAGCCAGGGAGCTAACATTTTGGCTCGCATAGGTGCTTGCATGGGGTATGAGCTCTTTGCTCACCCGTGGTGCTTCCCAAGGGCATGAAATTTGCCCTCATATTGCTCGACTGGAGATGAGCACTTTGCTCCCATGGTACTCGCCTCGGTTCATGCACTTTGGTTCGATATTGCTTGCTTGGGGTCGAGCTCGTCCTCTTGGTGCTCGTCTACAATACGAGCTCTTTGCTTTGGTATTGCTCACCTTGGGGTAACACTTTACTTTCATATTACTCAATTGGGGGGCGAGCACTTTGCCCATCATGGAACTCACCTAGGGGCGAGCTCATTGCTTCAGTATTACTTGCCTTGGGCCGAACACTTTACTTTCATCGACTGGGGACAAGAACTTTGCCCCCATGATATTTATTTGGGGGCGAGCTCTTCACTTCTTGTCGTGCTCACCTAGGGTACGAGCACTTTGCCTTCCATCATTCTCAACTATAGTACGAGCACTTCACTTCCCATTGTGCTCATGGTATGATCACTCTCCATGTCTTTGATGCTAATAAAAGTGCTCGCATGGGGTATCAGCTCTTTCTCTCGTGGTACTCTCCCGGAACGAGCTCTTCACTTCTTGTCGTGCTTACCTAAGGTACGAGCACTTTACTCACAGTGGTGCTCGTCTCGGAGTGAGCATTTTACTTCCTATATGGCTTGCTTGGGGTAGAGCATTTTGACTCTTGTAGTGCTTGCCTACGATATGAGCTCTGTCCCTTTCCATGTTCATCGCCAAGGTATTAGCCCGTGCAAGTGCTTTCTCTCTTCACTTCACTTCACTCACCGAGGTGGCAAGCATTTTGCTTCGTGTAGTGCTTACTTTAGGTGGCAAGCACTTTGTTATCCTTGGTGCTCTCCCTTCTGCTCACCTAGGACAAGCACTTTCCTTCCCCACATTGCTTGTCGAAGTGATGTGGTCTTTGCCTTCCTTAGTCCATGCCGAGGTAGCAAGCAAGTTTGTTTATCATTGTGCTTGCCAGGAGGACAAGTTCTTTCCCTCTTCTAGATGCTTGTGGTGGTGGCGATGCTCGTCTAGGTAGCAAGCACTTTGACTCTTTTGGAGGCACTTTGACTCTTTTGAGGAATCAAGCACATACTTTATATGTACGATTCCCAGCTAGTTTATGAAGACTAACAACATTTTTTTTACGGTAGTGTGTGTTGAAAGTTGGAGGAAGGTTTAAAGAAAAAAAGTTAAAACATAACTAGGACAATATTGTGTGTAATTTATGCTAATTTGTACCAACGATCTAAAAATAAATAAGAAAGAGAAAATGAGAATTTAAATAAATTTTAGTAAATTAGAGGTGTTTGGTTTTCAAAAAATTTAATCTCATCATTTACTTATATATTTTGTGAAAAATTTAAGAGACTAGAGCAGTCTTCATAAACTAAAAAAAAAGGATAAAATTTAAAAAAAAGCTTTAGGCGCAGTTTGGATAGTGAGATAAGATGAAATAGTTTTAGATAAAAGTTGAAAATAAAATAAAATATTATTAGAATATTATTTTTTTAATAATATTATTATTTTAAGATTTGAAAAAATTGAATCGTTTTTTATATTTTGTGTGAAAATTTAAAAAAATTATAATGATGAGATAAAATGAAACATTTTAATAATCCAAATAGGGCCTTATTTTCACCGATTCCACCCCCGAACACACAATTTTTTTTTTCCAATAAGTTTTTCCCTTTCTATTTTAATCAATTTATACACACCCCAATATAAATTGCATCTCCTAAACTACTAAAAATTTACAGAAATCTTTGCTGACAAGCATGTCTCACATGTTTAATCATAGAAAAAAAAAATTTATCATCTTTTTTATTAATTATTATAATATTCTCCTTATTTGTTTTATATTATGAGGTAAAGTATGACAAAATTTTAGGATCTAAATTTTCTAAATTTTTTTTAAAAAAAATTAGATATTACAATAATTATTTTTATTAAACTAGAGAAGTTTCTTAAAAAAACTAGAGAAATAGATATTTATGTGACAAAATATGAAAATTCAATTTAGATTAACAACAAGAATGAGCTGTGTTTCACGAGGTCAATTCCAAGATGAATTTCTACTATGCGTGTGTACAACGCACAATGACTTGTCACAACAACGTGGTTACATAATATCCGTTGATTCTGAAGTCATTGTCCAATCTCACCCGTCCATTGCATCATATATTCTGATTAGTGATTACCAACAAGTGGACTGAAAGTTCCTCGAGTTTATCCCAAGCAAGAAAGCCGGCTGGCAATTTCCCCGGCCTTCTTCGAACGCCTCTTGTTCTCATGGGCGCCTCCCTTTTTTGGTCTCTCCATTACAGATCTCTTTCTCGAGGCTTCCCTGCCTCGCTTTTTGTTCTAGAATTCGACAAGATCGCCTTGGGAGCTACTCGCCGATGGCCGACTCAAGAGTTTTTAAGGATTGAATCTTTAGAAATTCTTATTTGACCGTCGCTAGATCGAGTGTCTTCGTTCTGAGAGATCTACTTGAAGGTTTGGATTCGAATTTCACCCTCTGCTAGTGATGTTTCTTTTTATTTTGGCATCGCTTCGTAAGTGACAAAGATCTGTTCTTGGCCTTTTATTTTTATTTTCTAGATCTTTCAAATAACCGCTTCGTTTTTGCGGGATCTGCTGCTGTATCAGTAATAGGGTTTGCTCATTGATTGATTTTCCTTGACTGAAATCTCTTGCCTATGGAATGTTTCGTTGCGGGGATTTAATTTCATTTTTTTGTGGCAGGCTTTGCGTTGAAACTGCCTTTGAACCAGGACTCCGGAGCCAACGCCCAGATTCGCAGTCTCGGAGTTAATGATTTCACGGGAAGGCTTACTGGTCCCCGCGTAGGTGCTGAATCTATTAATGATCTCAGAGTTCATGATTGCCGGAGATGTTGTTTTTAAGATCAATTGTGGCAGGTCGTTCCATGTATCTTGTTGATGTAAATGGATGTATAGGACAGAAAGGCCCGAGTCTGAGTGTGGCTTATGAGTCCTGATCCATCTTTGTCATCCGACCTTTGCCATGACAGGTGCGCTTGCATGGCGGGTCACAACAAAGCATAATAAAAAGTTATACGTTTTTTGGTTTGACGGGGGATCGCACGGGAGTTTTCCCGGGATCTCCCCACCGGTGTGTGCCGTTTCCCTGAGCTGCTTTTTCTGTGTGCATTTATATTTTCGCTCGCGACGCCCATGGTTGCCTACCAGAAGAAAAGGGTAAGCTGAACTACACCAGCAACGCATGGATTTTACAACTCATGCACTAGCAATTCACATGGATTTTGAGGTATACTCTTTACATCATATTTTCCCTTTGTTTGCATTTGAGACGTATGGGCCACCCAATATATTAAATTCATTCAACAATAGATTTTAAAAGTACAAACAAACTATAGGTCCAGTCCGTTACATTTTAAGGAAATGCGAATGGAGAGTTTAATCATATAACTATTCTTGTTACTCAATAAAATTTGAAAAATAGAAAAGATAAATCTTAATGATTGTCTATTGGAAATCTTGTCGATGGCAGAGGGCTGTATGAGGCGTTCGTCAAATCAACTTTGTGCTTCAATGGTAAAGTTTTGTGTTTTGTTATATGCAAAAGATCGCTACAATTTTTGCCCAAATGGGACGGAACAAAGTAGTTCAGTTGTATGCTGTAGGTGTTGATTCTTTGGTGCCCAATGCCTCTAGTATGATAAAGGAATCATTAAAAGTATATGTTAATTATCAACGAACTTCAGGTATTTCAGTGGCTGCAATTACACAACACTACTTGCATATCTCAAGCTGCCATAGTTCTTGATGGCATCTCAACTCTGTTGCTAATTAAGGGCTCAATAGCTGCAATTCCTTTAAGTTCTAGGGAAATAATCAGTTATAATGTTGCAATGTTTCCCTCGTAATTCTTGGTTTTGGTTTGGCCAACGATTATCTATTGCTTGTGCATCTTTGTAGCGACTATGAACTTGGAGCGCTTATAAGGCGATCATGTATCTTATATCAGTATGTCTTGGAATCAAATGGTTTGTATATCAGTATATCTTAGAAGCAAATTGTTTTTATGCCAGTATTTATTGGAATCAAATGGTTTGTATATCGGTATATCTTGGAATCAAATGGTTGCTTGATTTCATCTATTGTATTACCTGTTTTTGATCTTTCATGAGGATGACTATGTAAATCTGTACTGGGTATTTATATTTGGCTTTGAGATCAACAATTGTATTTGTATGGAGTCCTCTTGGTCGTTTGAAGTGCTTGTGGCGAGCCTATGTTCTCTTGGCATATTGATATTTCGACCCGTAGCTGATGGTGTGGAAAGGTGTCATGCAGCATTGAGGTTATTGGTATCAAACTGGACTTGAAAGATCTTGATATGCTGCTGTGGTGTTTTTTAGCTGCCGCAGAAATACAAGCACGAGGTTTTGCAGCATCTGAGGGGACGATATTGAGTATGATCCAAAAACTAGCATTTGAGCCTCTTCTTATTTCGTCTTTCATTGTCGATCAATGGCTCCTAACAGCCAGTGTTACAGTTGGCAATTATTTTTCTACCTATGATATTTATTTTAGCATCATTATAAATCCAGTTTAGCCTGTTCCATATATTGTGAAAGTTTAGGTTTAATTTTTGGTCTGATGTTACAGTTTAGCTTGTTCCATATCTTGCCTTTCTTATACCGTCCTCGATAAATGATAGCATAAATTTATTTGATTTTTTTTTTGCGTTGGCTTGGAAAATCACAAGGTTTGGTCTTGGCCTCTGGTAGTTGGTAATTTTGTTCCTTATACCGTGTTTGAATGAATATTCATTGACCAAGCAAGCATTGTACAAGTCCGAGAATGGAAAACTTGCCTAGGAAAAATGTTTGATTTCCCGACTGAACTCATTGTCAATCTACCAATGGCTGCCAGCCATTTGATTCATTGTGCGAGTTATTTTATTTAAAAATACTCGATTGGAGGTTCGAAAGAGGGACCGAAGAGCTTTCAACTTTGGTCTTGGGATCCGAGAATATCTTCCATGGTGCAAGGGAAATGGTCAGAGTTACAAGCTGGGTGTCGATGGAAGGGGCTTAACAAGACCCTCGGTTTTCGGCATGTGAGATGGATGGTATGTACACTAACAAGAAAACTTTAGTCGTACTTGGTTTGATTGGCCACTAGCTTCTCTTTGTTCTTCTTTCCTTATTCCCTAGGGGACTGCTTCCAAACCAAAAGATATCTATTTTATCATCATTTTAATCATTATTCTCTTAACATCTTTCGACATGACATTAAAAGTATGATAAATAATTTTTAATTATTTAATATCAAATCATGAAGAGATAATAATGATAAAATAGATAATAAATAGTATTACTTATCTTTAGAATGCTGAAAAATATTTATGAGATCTGGAAGCTCGAAATGGTACAGAGCGCTCGAGCCTGGGGGCTTGAGAGGATGGTGGTTCGAGTCCACCCGGATCTGAATGCTTGTTTGGTTTTACAAATTTTTTCATCCTATTTTATCTTATCATTCAAACATTATTCAAGTATAAATATTTACTCATCTCATACATCACATACTACACATGCTATTTATTTATTTTGATTTTATTTATGTTAAACTAATTGATTTATTCTACTCATCATTTCTATACATTTGATATGGAAAAAAATAAAAAGATAAAAAATCATGTATGGTGTAGACAAGATGAGCATAATTTTTCTTAATAATATCGTTTTCATAAGTGTGAGCTATTTTTGTAAAATAATTTATAAACATAATCATTTTAGAAATATCCTCCATTCAAAAAATACTTACAATTCAAAATATTATTATATAAATAGATGTAAAAGGAATTGTACATATATTATTCTTTAAAAAATATGATTTATTAATTTATTTTATTTTGATATAACTTTCATAATTCAAATAAAAAATAAAATATTTTTTTATTTTTATTAGAGTATTATATAATGTTAGGTACAAGTTTTATATAAACATTTTGTAAAAATGTGAGCGCCAGAAAAATATAAATAAAATTTTTTGCAGAGGTTTACTATGTACGAGTAAAGTCGCGTATTAATCTGCATATTAATTTTATTTTTTTCATATTTAAAATTTAAATTAGTATTATTTTTAATAATTTTGATCAATTATCTTAAATTGATACACATTAATATACAGTTGTATTTGTAACTAAATTTTTCATTTTTACAAAATTTCAATTTCAATAAATTTTGTTATGCTTAAGTACAATGCACACAACATAATGTTTGACACAACATAATGGTTCTAATTTTGTCTTGATGAAAGAATTTTGTTAGTAAAGTCGTGTATTAATCTGTTTATTAATATTAATTTTTTTATATTTAAAATTTAAATTAATATTATTTTTAATAAAATTTATTTTTTTATCAATTACATTAAATTAATTTATATATTAGTATACATTTATCTTGTAATTAGATTTTTCACGACGAAAACAAAGCAATCCGGCTTGGAAATCAAGGCGGTGCGTAACCCACGTTGCTTGTACGAACGCCATCCATCTGAAGTTGTACTAGCTTCATCCAGAACGTTCGATGGGTAAGTTAACGTTGAACTAAATTTTCAATGCCCTCTATAAGTACGGGCCTGTGACTTCTGTCGAGAACAGCCCTCCCCACCTACCCCCTCTGTCTCGCTCTCTCCCAATTCTCTGTGGCTTCGCTCTTCGATCACGTTTTGCCGTCTTAGATCTCTCTATCTAGAGGTATCATTTCCTTCGATCACCGCTTCATCGTTGCCATCTCTTTGGTTTTTTTTTTTTTTTTGAGTTTCTCTCTTACATCCGTTTTTGTTCGTCTCTGAAATGACTGATAATTGCAGAGATCCACGATTTATAGCTGTGGGATCCGTACTTATCTCGATCTGGAGTCTCGGTACTTCTCTGTCCTATGGGGTCTCAGTGCATCCGTCCGAGATTTGTGTTCTCTGCCAATGGCCGAGGCTAATGATTATAATTTATAACAGATCTGGAGTCTGTGCTTCTCTGTCCTTATATGGAGTCTTACTGCATCCAGCCGAGATAGGTGTTCTCTACGAAGGACTGAGGCTTATAATATTCATTGTAGTGATCTGTACTCTGTATTCGATTAGTGAACGAGCACTTTGTGTTGTAATCGCCATAAATCACGCGGAAGTTGTTAGAAGATCTGTGTAAGTAATCAGGAAAGGCCTAATTTCAGGGGTCCGGAGTCCGTGATTGATTTTATTGTTCGACCTTTGCCATGACGGGTGCGCTTGCATGGCAGGTCTCCCAAATCTCTTAATAAAATATTTGTTATTTTGCTTCGAGGAGAGACCGCATGGGCGATTTTTTTTTTCCTTTGTGCCCGGGGTCTCTCCTATGGTGTGCTGTGTTTTGCTGCTTTCCTTTGACTTCTTCCCGTTTTTCTATCTATCTTGATCTTGCGCCCCTGCATCTGATACAGCGACAATTCAAGCCGATAGATCTACGTTGGGCATGTTTAACATCTGAGGATTGAAGGTACACAACTTTTCGTTTTTCTATTAATCTCTATCTTGCGCCCATGCATCTCATACAGCGACAGTTCGAGCCGGTAGAGATTTGAGTTGGGGTTGTTAAACTTCTCAGGATTGAAGGTACAGTCAAAATCATCACCTCCGCTTGAATGGGATTTCATAAATTTTTTTACCAATTTTGTAAAACAAATACTGCAAGTTTGCATACTCATAAACAAATTCGAGGAGATTGATCGGTTCAATCTAGCGTTGAGCTCGAGCAGCCTCCATTAATTTATAACAATCACGTCTAAGTCTTTACATACATACACATTGGATTGTGCATGTTGCACGATTAAGACTACCTTTTTATTTCAAAACACTTCTTATTCCCAAAGCTTGATACGAGAGGGGCATTGTAATACGTCCATGGTGTTGGTGAAAAGCTTGAAGTCTTGTTTTTGGTAGATCCTTAGACTTTGCCTTGCTTTAACTGAAGGAGGGCTGGTTTTGAAGTCAATGGTCTACATGTTGCAATTGAAATGTTGCATTCAATGGTCTACCGTCTACATGTTGCAGGCAATGCTTCCTTCCAAATTTATTTGCATGTAGTGGTTAATTTAAAAAATGCTTCAATATGCGTATTGGATTTGCCCCTACATCCTAAAAGAATTCATTGCTATGAAGGTTATTCGTAACCCATTTTCTTTGCCTCTTTGGTTGAGCCTACAAAAACGTATCAGTATCTTTTTATGCAAATTTCATGGCGTTTGGTTTCATGTAAGGATTGTAACTTTTTGTTTAACCTGTGCTGGTTTTGGTGAGATGTGTTTTGGTGGTGTAACTTGTGTGGCACTAGGAACAGATTTTGTTTTCTCTATACTTGGAAGTCATGGCTTTCATAATCGAGCAAATGATGCAACGTGGGATAAAATTGCGATTCTCGTGGCTGATCAAGGAATTGGCAGCTCAACCCGACCAATGGTTCATGTAAAAGACATTTGTGACTATTAGTTGTATTTTGAGGTAAAATGTCCCGTCTCTTGGGTCAGCCGATCTGCCCTAGCTTTTTGTTTTGACGTAAAATTTCAATTCACGACTCATAATCAAGCTAATCAAGGAATGTGGGACAATTATTAGTCTTGTGGTTGATCAAGAGCTTAACAGCCTAATCTTTCACAATGGTTTGTGGAGAAGACATTTGTGGTTACAAGCTGTTTTTCGGAGTAAGATTTCGCATCAGGTGGCAGGTCTACTTGCGGCTGTTCCTTTCAGCCTTTCAGGTGAAGTGTTGTAAGTTATTGTTTTTATGCTTTATATATTTGCTTTGCTCTCCATATTATCACTTCTATGTAGTTTTAAATGATTGGGACGAGTATCCATTGATTTAGTAGAGTGACTTCTTGCTTGGTTTTGGTATGTTTGACATTTCGATATCTTTTATGCCATTACCCAGGCTCTCTATTTTTCTGTTTTGGGTATTCTTGGTTTTGTGTTTTGAGGTGTCATTTTTATGCCATGCTTTTTTCCCACGTTGTTGATTTGCTTACCAAACTCGTTATGGTTAACCTTGTTAATTGTTTGTTCAATCTTGTTGACGTTTTATGAATTATCTGCAAAACAAGCCGCAACTAATCTGTGAACATTTTTTTTACTTCCTCGAAAAACTCTCATGTGCTCGAGGCTCTTTTATGGTCCAAACCTAAATTCTCATGAAAAAACAGCAGTTATAATGTTGTAATGTTTCCCTCGTAATGTTAGCAATGGCCAATGCGTATCAATAGCCTGTGCATCTTCTTAGTTGCCCTTACTTGCGGCCTGTGAACCTAGTGTTGTGGTTAAGGACTAATTTCTTTACTGTGTTATAGCGGGTGCCCCGCCATCCGCTCAACGGGCCATCTGCCCACCTCCATGGGGGTATGGGCCCATTGAGCCCACAACTAGTTTTTCAAGCCCGTTTTATTTGTGGGCCAGAACCTGATTTCAGCCCATGTCTAGCAAAATTAATACATTTTTCGAAATCTAAAATATTTGTAAAATAAAGTTTATGTCTAAATGTAAATTAATCTAAGAGATGTATTTGCAGGAGTGGGCAAGTGCCGTTTAATTATTTTTTAAAAAAAGTAAGGACTGTGGGGTATTTGCATAATACATAATTGTATCTTACTCATTACAAATATATCTAAAACACTATTTTACAAACAATTTGAATAATTTAAGAATAACAAATATACATTACAAAGAACAGTAAAAAGTAAAAGCAAGTAACAAATCCAATTCAGTCCCTCCAACTCCAGGTGTCCAAGAAAACCTGAAAAAACAAACCAAAACAATAACCATGCATAAAAATTAGAATGTCGTATGAATTTTCTTGAATGTCGTATGGTGTTGGGAGACAATAAACTCCAAGTGAATCCAATATAGCCCCTTGGTGCTAAATGTGGACTTTGATGGTATGATAAAAATAGGGATGACAAAAATATAAGACGAATTGACAATATTTATATTTCTAAGTCTGATTGGCTGTCTAACTCTTCTTTAATTTGTAGTATCACCAAACCTCATACCCCTTCTTACCCTGCTTATTGATTTCGGTAGGAGGTGGTGCAGTGGATGGTGTCCATCTTGGTATTTTATTCCCATTGAATTGGGTGAACTCATCATACAACTTATTGATCGGGTTCTTAACCCGTATTACAATTTGATCCGCCTATCTATTTCCTTTGGTGTTTTCTAACCTGTGCCCCATTCCATCTATTTCACGTTGATCCTATTAAAATCTATTCAATATTTTTCACATGTAAGTCATATTTAATGCCGTAATATACAAGTAGGATCAACATTATCACCACTAATCTAATTGCTCTTTTATTTGGAAAACTTGTTGACAATATTCCTTTGATGCTACATTCAAAGGATCAGAATTGATGCATATGGCATCATAAAAAAGTCTCAAAGATTAGGACATTTTTCTAATCTACATCTTTGGGTTGCCTCATATCCCACTCCCTTTTTCCTTGTCAAAGTGATGGACATATTGCATATCCTCATCTTTCATGACATCAAAGGTATTTTTATACTATTAAGTTGTTTCTAACATTAAAAAAATAAAAAAAATAAAAAAATGAATGCCATCTAATAGGAATATTAAAGCACAACATTTTCTTGCATTCAACTCACCACATGAACAAAAGTTCTATATTTCTCAAGTCTAGCTGGTGGAGATCTTACAAACTTCATTGCATTTCCTATTTTTGTAGTCAATGCATGAATTTCTTTAAAACCGTTGATCATAATAAGATTAAAGATGTGCACAACATCGAACATGTAAAAACTCACCACATAAGGTGGACATATTTTCCTCTTTAACCTTATTCTTCAATTATTCAAGTGTGATTTACTTATAAAAACTCTCATAAGAGGAGAGGCGTGGTCCAACAACCATGGGAGTGGTGACAGGTTTGCAATCCAAGAGTTGAGCCTGAAGAAGAATGTCACGGGCATACTTGGTTTGATTGAGAAAGAGGCTGTCGGAAGCAGAGGTGACCTTAACACCTAGAAAGTAGCTAAGAGGGCCCAAGTCCTTGGTGGCAAACTCGGCATGAAGCTGGCGAATAAAGGCACCAAGAAGAGAGGAATCATTGCCAGTGACAATAATATCATTGACATATAAGAGAAGATAAATGAGATGCTGCTGGTAATGATGAACAAACAGAGAAGTGTCAGCACGGCTACAAGAAAATCCAAGCTTCAGTAAAAGAGAGCTGAAGCGTTGAAACCAGGCAGGAAGAGCCTATTTTAAACCTTAGAGAGCTTTCTTGAGCTTGCAAACATGATCAGGGAAGAGAGGATCAACATAGCTAGGGGGCTACTCCATATAGACAGTGTCTTGCAAAATATCGTTAAAAAAGGCATTTTTGACATCAAGTTGGCGGAGAGGCCAATCATGAGTGACAGCAAGAGAGAGAACAACACAAACGGTGGACGCCTTGACCACTGGACTAAAGTTATCAGTATAGTCAAGTCTAGGGAGCTGAGTATAACCCTTCGCTACAAGGGGAGCCTTGAGACGATCAATGGAGCCATCAGAGAGATATTTGGTCTGGAAAACCCACTTCGAGCCCACAATATTCGTGTTAGGGGGACGTGGCACAAGGTCCCAATGTGATTGGCATGGATTAAATGCTGGCGGCAAGCCAGGCAGGATTCTTGGCAGCAGATTTGAAATCACGAGGTTTTGAGAAGGAGAGCAAGGCATGAAGAAGGCTAGAAACATGTTGACTAAGATAGGCAGGATGGCGTGGCCGAAAGACATATGCTTTGGCACGGGTGACCATCGAATGAGAAGAAAGAGGAGCCATGAGTGCGAGATCGGTAAGGGCTTGAGGCATTGGGTTGGCAGGCTAACCAGGCAGAACAACAAGATCTTGCGGGGCTGGAGACTCACAGTCAAAAGTGAGGTCAACCTGAGAAACCTATATAGGCTCAACAAAAGAATCAGCACATAAGCAATAGTGACTGGGCCCGGGCTGAGCAACAGGGTCGGACAAAGTGTGTTATGGCAGTGGGACAATGGGGTTTGAGCTTGGTTGGGTACATTGAAGGAGGAATAATCCAAGGCAGTTATGGGCTAGACAGGAGAGTTGGGAATAAGGGGAAAATGAGTTTCATCAAAACGGGCATGGTAAGTAACATAAATTTCATGGTGGTCGGATCTAAGTAGCGAAAACTTTTGTAAGAAGGATTATAACCTAAGAAAATGCAAGAAATATTACAGGGGGAAAATTTGTGAGAAGCATAGTCACGTAAACAAGGAAAAACTCGACAACGAAATGGATGAAAATTTATGTAATGATGGGCCTTACCATACAAAAGTTGAAATGGAGAAATACTTCCAAGAAGTAGTGCAGGGAACTGGTTAATGATGTAGGTTGCAGTACTGAAAGCGTCAACCCAATAAGAGGTGGGAACACGTGAATGGAATAAGAGAGCAAGACCTATCTTAGTCACGTGATGGTGCTTACATTCGTCACGACCTTTTTGGGATGGTGTATAAGGATAGGACATTTTGTGATGGATCCCGGTAGAGTGAAGATGAAATTGAAAATGTTGACAACGAAATTCAGCACCACTGTCACTCTGAAAAATTTTAATTTTGCAAGAGAGTTGATTTTCCACAAATTTTTGAAATTGAAGAAAAATTTCATAGAAATCAGACTTCCAACTTCATAGGATAAAGCCAAGTAAACCGAAAATGATCATCAATAAAAATAACATAATATAAAAAAACCCATTATTGATTTGACCGGGGCGGGGCTCCAGATATCACAGTGAACAAGGCCCAAAATAACGTTAGATCGAGTATCATTGATGGAAAAAGTGAGCTTGTGGCTCTTGGCAAGTTGACACGTAGAACAAAGAGATGGATTAGGCAATATAAATGTAAGAGAAAGCTACCCTTTTTTTATTAAATAATAGAAGGGTTAACATGCCCAAGACGTGCATGGCATAAATCATACGATGCCTTAAGAGCAGATTTATTGAGAGAGAAATAAAAGCAGCATTGCCGCACTCCAGTACGTAGAGACCGCCATCATGTTTTTCGGTTGCCACTACCTTTCTTGTGTTGCGATTCTGAACAACAAAGGAAGAATTAGTAAAGGTAACTTGGAAAGGAAAATTAGAGGTTAACTTACTAATGGAGAAAAGTTTTTTGGTAAGGCGGGGAACAACTAAAACATCAAGCAAAGGCAAGTTGAGAAAGGAGTAAGAGGTACCAACGCGGGTGATGGGTAAAGACGCCCCATTGCCACAACAACATTGTCCTTACCAACATATAGCTCAGAGGAGACCAGGGATGCCAAATCTGGTGTCATGTGAACCGAGGCGCCAGTGTCAAGGTACCAATCAGAGAAGGGACCATTGGACAGAGAACAAGAACTCTGAAAAGTTTTAGCAAGTTGTGCCGAAGGATACGAACGTTCATAACGATTCCTGCACTTATCAATGGTATGACCTTTGGTTTTACAGATTTGGCATCTGGGAGTGTAGGGACGTCGGTTGCGACCAGAGCCATTAGAGTTGCTACTGGTATGGCCAGAAGAAGCGTGGCTGAGTTCCCATGAGAACCACTGCGTGAGCGACGATTTCGAGTGTGGTTTCCATGTCCAGATGAGGATCGGGTGGTTGTAAAAGCTACAGAAGAGAGGGAGTTAAGACTAAAGATTTTTGAAATAAATCATAGCTTTTGGCCAGGGGAACTAGATCATGAAAGGGAGTCTGCGATGAGAGCGCCAGCTGCATGGAGGAAAAACCAGCAAAGTCGGTGCCAAGACCACGGAGAAACCAGTGGGATTTTTCAACTTCATCCATAGGACGGCCAATAGCCATCAACTGATCACAGAGCAATTTGAAATCGTGGGAAAAGTTAGCAACAAACTGAGGGCCTTTCTTCATCAGTTGCAACTCGTCTTTGAATTGTATCTCATGGGTTTTGGAGTTGTGACTGAAAGCACATTCAAAAGCGAGCCAAACATCACGGGAGGTGGGGAGACCAACTGTTGCAGCCATGGCTTCTTCAGAGAGGGAAGAAAGACTAAGGCTCAGGATGAGCTAGTCTTTCTCATTCCATTCCAGAAATTTTGGGTTCACGGTTAAAGAATCTTCAAGGGTGGCAGCAAGTTTCGACAGAGAGCCATCGACAAAGCCAGGATAATTTTGGCAGTCAAGGAGAGGGATAAGTTGACTCTTCCAAAGCAAGTAATTGGTGGTTGAGAGTTTAATGGTAACCATGTGAACCATGGTGTTGAAAGAGAGAGGCTCGACAACCATGGAGGAAGAGAAAAGAAATAGATCAGGAAAGGAAAAAAAATTCAGATGTTAATCTAGTGAACTTGGTTATGATACCATGAGAAGGTTTTGTAAACCACTACACTTTTGAGAAGTGGAGAAATATTTGTATTTATAGAGGAGTACACGTATAGCTATACATGGAAACAAAATACAGATGAAAATATATCATACAATAAATAAAATACAAATGGAAGTAAATAACACATCTCCTCAATTATGGAGAGGATTGCTAAATATTAGGAGTGGATTTTGGAGTATCCTCAATAGCAGCCAATGGGTTTTGTTCACCCACAGTTCCCTCATTATGTTTGTAAGCTCAATCGAGCTTTGTGTGGCCTTAAACAGGTTCTTGCATCTGGTATGCACATATGAATTCTTGACTTTTGGAACTGGGATTTGTTGTCTAAATCGGATACCTCATTGTTTATCTACCACCAACACTCTCTAACAATTTATTTTTTAGTTTACATTGATGATGTTGTTCTTACTGGACCAATTCCGCATGATCTTACTTAGCTTATTACTACCTTAAGTGCTAATTTTCCTCTTAAGGATCTGGGAGCCCTACATTATTTTTTGGGCATTAAATGTCATCGTGATTCCATTGGTCTTGTGCTATCTCAACAAAAATATATTCTTGACTTGCTCTAGAAAACTAACATCAATTGTAAGCCTGTGAGTAGTCCTATGTCTCGTTCTACAAAATTATCTGCCTTTGATTCCTCCTCTATGGAAGATCCATCGTTATACATAAGTGTGGTAGGTAGTTTACAATACTTGCTGTTTACTAGGCCCGATTTGGCTTTCTCTGTGAATTGGATATGCCAATTTATGCTTGCACCTTGTCTCTCTCATTGGCAATCTGTTAAGTGTATTTTATGCTATATCAAGCAAACTTTGGATTATGTGCTCCTCAAACCCTCTTCTACTCCAAGCTTGGCTTTTTATTTGACGCCGATTGGGCGGGTTGCCTATATGACAAAAAATCAACTGGTGGGTATTGTGTTTTCTATGGAAAAAATTTGGTCTACTGAAGCTCAAAGAAACAGTCAACAATAGCAAGGTCCAGCACTGAGGCAGAGTATAAGGCCTTAGGTCATGTGACCTGTGAATTACTATGGCTGCAGTCTCTTCTGTCAGAATTGGGTATTTTTTTTGTCCAAACCTCCCATCCTTTATTGTGATAATTTGGGAGCTACATACCTATTAGTCAATCGAGTAATGCATTCCTGCACAAAACATGTCGATATTGATTACCATTTCATTCGGGATTGAATTCATGCAAAAGCTCTTCAAGTGTCTTTCCTTTCAAGTAAAGACTAACTTGAGGATATTTTTACAAAGCCGCTCTCCATCTCTAGATTCTGCACTCTTATATCGAGCCTCACAGTCCTTCCAGGCCTGCTTGGCTTGCAGGGGCATGTTAACAATACCACTATACTCACTCAAGATGCAAAGGACAGCTCAGCCTCTCCACCAAATTCACCTCAGAAATACAAGTCTACAATAGTCTAGAATACTCTTCGTTTCATACATGTCATTTTCTGTTATAACAAGAATATTCTCTTTTCATAGTGTATAAATATCACTACTGTACCGCATATGAAATCAATGAGAATCACAAGAATATTTTTCACATTTGTTATGTTGTCATATTTCCATTAGTGTGGATTCATTTGAGAACAAGCCAAACAGGCTGCTTACTAGAAATGAAAACAAAACAAGTACCGATCACAAGTTATATATTTTTTGCACTACACATCATTCCTTGCCTACAATGAGTTATACGCTTTTAGATTTGGAAAACACCAAGGACACAAAAGAATCCCATAGATGAATTCTACAATGCCACGTCAGTTTTTTTCTTCTTTTTTTTTTCGCTTCTCTCTTCCACCTTGCCCCAGGCCCCCAATTCCTCTTCTCCCATTCCCTTCCTAGAGTCCCCTAGATAGAGATTTAGAGGCAGTTCCTCGTCGCCCAGTCCCGTGAAGAAGAAAATGAGACTAAGAGAAAGAAGCAAGCTAATAATGGCTCTCACAAATAGCAGCTCCTTGATTCCCACCAAATCCTTTGTTCAAGCCCATTATTCTCTCCTTGATTCTCAACAACTCCTTGATTCTCATAAGAAAGTGCTCCAGCTCTCCTTCTCCAGGGCGGTGATTACATCGAGAGTTTTAAGGAATTCAATGCCAACAATATCCATGAAACGTTTAGAATCATCCTCCAAATGGGTGATGTTTTAATGTTAATTCGGGGGCCAAAATACCTGTTATCAAGGTTGAATCTTGTGGGATTTATCATAGCAAGCAAGGAGATAGGTATGTGTCATCTCTCAGGGCTGGATTCGTTTTGAAATTAGGTATTGCTTTCTTGCAATATATATTGGATTTCTAATCAAACGCTCCCATGCGTCAAAATATGGGATTTCTAATCCCATGCTTTCTCGCTGGAAGTAATGTTACTGGATTGTATTATGAACGATTCAACCCATTTCACTTAATTCTTCTCTGTCGTCCTGACCTCAAATCGTCTTAACTTAGGGCCAAACATAAAAATTAGTATTTTTTCAGGTTTTTAAAATAAATCAAGATTACAGCTCTCAACTGTTTAAACAATGATACTTAAAAGAATAAAAGAAAATTCATAATTAAGTATTTCTGTTAATCTTCCTTTAAAAAAAAATAAAAATAAAATTGCTAGCATGGTATATTGATACTATGTATTGGCCAATCGAAGACTAGCGCGCAATATGTCTGGTGAAAATCCTCTCGTTAGTTTTCTAACAGGAGATTGATGAAATTACTTAATTGAGAAATTTTTTATTATTATCATTAATCAATATTGTAAAAACTGAAAATTATGGCATCTATCTTCAAGTATTCTTTTTGTAATAAGTATTCCTTTGCTCACCACTTTGAAGTTTTTTTTGTCAATGACTTTTGCAAGAGGAGAATTTTTTTTTTTGAAACAAAAAGAACATCGTATTCATTCATTGATAACCTCTTCATTACATTGTTTTTCCTGTTCTATACAATCAGAAATGCAAACTGGAACATCTTCCATCCAAATTAATTCTGTATCCAATTGAAGAGCTTTCTTAGCTAGCCTGTGTTCTACTTCATTCGATTCTCTGTGTACAAACTGCACCTTCCACCCTTGCTGTACCTGGAGCATCTTTTTGACATCTTGGATCACACTGCTATATAAAGGATAATCAGATCTCTCTTCATTAACAGCCTTCACAATTAGCTGAGCATCACCCTAAAAAATAACCCTGCCAAAGCCAAGATCTCTACATAACTCTATTGCTCTCCACAAAGCTAAACATTCTGCAGTTGCTGGACTTAATATGTTATTTTTCTAGCCACAACATACAGTTAGAGCTTCCCCCTTCTCATCCCTTATAGCAATCCCAAAACCACCTCTTTTCTGTTTTTCATCGAATCCTGCATCCCAGTTTGCCTTCACATTACCTCTTAGAGGTTTTATCCATTTTTGTTGCCTCATGCTTTCCCTTTCTTGATTATTTTGCTTTACCACCTTTTGAGCCATCTGAAATTGTCTAAACTGTTCCCCCGCTTCAGTTCTGAGCTGACTTGGAGGGATAAAAGTATTTTCAAATACCAGCTGGTTTCTTCTGTACCAGATGCTTCTCATGATTATTGCCACCTCCTCCATTTCCTCCTTAGTAAGAGCCAGTGACAAATTTCCAATCAACTCCATTAAACTAGATTCAGATGTTTTCCATTTTTGCACTTTTGAGCATGATTCTGCCCATACATCAGTAGATGCAGCACATTGCCACAACACATGGATAACCGATTCCTGTGAACCTTGCAAACTGGACACATATCACTTTCTACTATTTTTTTGGTTTTCAGGTTGTTTCTTGTAGCTAGAAAGTTATTCCCTGCTCTCCATAGGAAGATCTTCACTTTCTCTGGGATGTTTAGTTCCCAAATCTTGCCCCACCTCTTATCAGAAGAAAACTCAGCAGATGTCTCTCCTCTACTCCTCCTTCTCCTATCCATCTCCATGAAATAAGCACTCCTAACTGAAAATAGGCCCTTATTGGAAGGACCCCAAACCATCTTATCTTCACTCCCCATTTTACTCAATGGTAGACTAAGAATTTGTTCCACCTCACTCTCAACAAAAATCTCTCGGATTAATTCCTCATTCCATATCTTCTCTTCTTTCACAATAAGCTCTTCTACCCTTGCTTCCTTATGCAATCTCGTTATTGGTGACTGAACTCGAAAGCTAGTTGGTGCATTGAGCCATTTATCCTCCCAAATCTTGATTCTCTCCCCATTTCCTACTCTCCACCTCAATCCTTCTTTAATAAGCTCAGAGGCCTTCCATATGCTTTTCCAAATATAAGAAGGACTGCTGCCCAGTTTGGCTTCCAAGAAGGAGGAGCCTTTAAAATATTTCTGCTTGTAAATCTGAGTCACTAAGCTTGTGGGGTTTGAAAGGATTCTCCACCCTTGCTTGGCAAGCAAGGCCAAGTTAAAACACTCTATGTTCCTGAAGCCAATACCTCCATCTTGTTTCTGCTGCCCCAATCTATCCCAACTGCCCCAGTGCATCCCTTTTCCATTTTTCTAATTGCCCCACCAGAATTTAGCTAAAAGCCCATTTAATTCATAGCAAAGTCTTTTTGGGAACAAGAAAACACTCATAGTATAAGTAGGGACTGCTTGTAACACAACCTTGATGAGAATCTCTTTCCCTGCTGCAGAGAGGAAGGAATTTTTCCAGTTTGTCACCTTCCTCCAAACTCTCTCATTTATGCCCCTAAACGTGTAGTATTTGGATCTGCCTACAACTGAAGGCAATCCCAAATATTTCTCATAAGATCCCACCATCACAGAACCTCCAGCATTTCTTATGAGGGTTTGATCACTCATTTTAGTGTTGGAACTAGAGAAGAGTGCTGATTTTTCCTTGTTAAGAACCTGGCCAGAAGCTTTTTCATAGGTTTGTAACAGAGCCTGTATTCTCTTCCATTCCTCTACAGTTGCCTTGCCAAATAGCACACAATCATCAGCAAACAAGAGATGATTGATTCTACACCCTCCTCTGGCCACATTAACACCCCTTATTACCCCATTCACCTCAAAAGAATTAAGAAGAGATGAAAGACCTTCAACATATAGTAAGAAAAGGTAAGGAGACAATGAGTCTCCTTGTCTTAATCCTCTTGATGGAAAAAACCTCGGCCCTAGCTGACCATTAACCATAACAGAGTAGGAGACAGTTGTTACACACCTCATAATGATCTCAATCCATTTTGAACAAAACCCCAACTTCACCATAACAGCCTTTAAGAACACCCATTCTACTCGATCATAAGCTTTCGACATGTCTAACTTAATAGCCATGGTTCCTACTTTCCCCTTCTTCCTAGCTTTCATAGAATGCAAGAGTTCATATGCTATCATAATGTTGTCAGTTATCAACCTTCCCGGAATGAAAGCACTTTGATTTTGAGAAATGATAACATTCAGGAATTTCTTCATCCTATTTGCCACTACTTTGGCCATGATTTTATAAGCCACATTACACAAACTAATGGGCCTGTATTCACTTACATAAGTAGGGCTCTTAACCTTAGGAATTAGAACAACAAAAGTATGATTAAGGGAAGGATCAAAAGAGTTACTATTTAGCCAAGAGAGCACTGCCTTACTGACTTCATCACCAACCACATGCCAATGTTTTTGGTAGAAACAGGCACCAAATCCATCAGGTCCCGGGGATTGAAGGGTGCCATTTGATTAATAGCTTTCTCAACCTCTATTCTAGTAAATTCCCTTGACAAGCCTTCATTCATATGGTTGGTGACCCGTGATTCCATATGAGCAATACAATAATCAATGTCTTCAGCACTTGGATTTGAAGAGGTAAAGACCTTCCCAAATAGTGGTTAAAGGCTGACTCAATCCCTTCTTGATTTGACCAGCATCTATCATCTTCCCCCCTTACTTCCACTATTTTATTTTTTGCTTGTCTTTGAGTGGCACAGCAATGACAAAATCTTGTGTTTCTGTCCCCAAGCTGATACCAATTTTGCTTTGCTCGTTGCCTCCATTTCATATCTTTTTGTTCTAATAGCTTTTCCAACTCTTTCTGCATACTCTTGATTTCTGATATATTGCCTCTACTTTCATTTATTTGTAGTAACCTCAGCTCCTTTGTTCTATCCTGAATTTCCTTCTCTGAATCTAAGATCTTGATTCTGTTCCACTTCAGCAAAGTTACTTTACTGCTCTCAAGTTTTGATAGAAGATTGGATTCCCCCTCCTGATTCCATACTCTTTTTAGAACTTCATTACATTCCTCTTCCATGGCCCAACTGGCTTCATATCTAAATACTCTTCTCCTCCTTATACCATTGTTTTTGGTCTGATACATACACCATAATAATGGTCTATGATCAGAGCACCTTGCTGCCAAAACCTCAACCCAGTTTTCCTGAAAGAAAGACTTCCATTTTGCATTGACTACAGCTCTATCTAGTCTCTCTTTGGTGAAGGTTTCATCTGCATGCTTGTTACTCCACGTGAACTTATCACTCCTCCACCCCAAGTCATACAAACCACCATCTTCCAAAGCCTCTCTAAAATCTGTCATTTGGTTCTCCAGTCTTTGTCTTCCTCCCACTTTCACATCTTGAGATACCACCTCATTAAAGTCACCAATTACTCCCCAGCCTATGTTTCTCTCAGGTTTAAGCAAAATAAAAAATTTCCAGGAATCACTTCTCTTTCTCCCTTCTGGTTCTCCATAATAACCAGTCAATAACCATTTTTCCTGCCCTTTCTCATCATAAATCCACAAGCTAATGTGTCGATGTGAATAGTTTGCCACCTCAGCTGTGACATTTTGATCCCACCACATTATTAGGCCTCCCTTTTTTCCCACTGGTTCCACTACAAAGAAACCTTCACCTTTCAAACTCCTTTTTACTTTTTCTGCTTTTTTAGAATTCATCTTAGTTTCCATTAAGAAAATTAAATTGGGTTTCTTCTCCTTCACCAATTGGTAAAGGTCTTGAACTGTCCAATGGTTCCCAAGCCCTTGACAGTTCCAACTAAGTGTTTTCATTGGTATGGGTGGGGCTGCTCTGCAGCCTCCACCTCTTGTAAAGATAAGTTGTCTTCCACCTGACCTTTCTGCCCCTCCTCATTTTTCTTCACTTTTTTCTCTCTTCCCTTTTTCTCATAATTACATTTTCTTTTTCTCTCCTGTGGACCAGAGATTTGAATGATCCCTTCATTGCCTATTCCCCTAGCTTTCCTTTTCCAAGATCCCCTTCCCCCATTATCAACCACCTCCACTGCAGAGACCTCAACTATAGATACCTCTCCTGCAGGTTTTTGCCCATTTTGTGTTTTATTAGCTAATACCTCGCCCTCCTGGACTAATACTTCAGTTAGCCCCTCCCCAACCTCCTGAACTACCCCTTCCTTAATCTCATCCCCTTTCCTCATCCCTTTAGCAACTTGATCCTCCCTTTCTTCTCTCACTTCGTGAGTATCATTTTCAGTTTGTACCACATCCATCACCACCATCTTAGTCCTTCTACCCTCCCCTCTTTCCTTATCTTTATAATTTTTTGATAACCCCATCCTTGACCCGGCTCGAAGCCAGACTCCAAATTGATCTCCACTACCCGCAGTTTTTTCCACACAAGCCCCCTTGCAAGAGAAGAGAATTGAATAGCAAAGAGCTAGCCTTTCACATTAGTGTTGGCAAACTTGATCTAAAAATAAAAAAAGAACAAGTATTTATTCTAACTGTACATTTAATAATCATCTATTGCAAGTGTTAATACGTAAATTTACATAACAGGTCGAAATGAAAGAAAGAATTATCCCCGACCCACGAGATTGATTCGGACGTTGATATGATACTCTTCATGTTCATCTATAAAATAAATAATAAATAAGAAAATAAAAATAAATAAAAAAGTGGCACAGAGATTTACGTGCTTTGGCATAAAATTCTACGTCCACGAGTTGTTTGGGGGCAAAATCTACTATGATTGGTGATTTTATAATCTCTCATAGTCTCACATATCGCTCAATATAATGAAGAAATTTACTCATCTCTAAATTTCTTACATGTATTTTTTAAATACTTTTAAATATTTTTTAAAAAATACAATATTATTAAAATATACTTCCTTAATCATTAAGTAAAAAGAAATTTGAAAAAAAATTTGAACGGTAATACCGAGCAGTAAGTTTGAGTGGTGAAAGTAGCATTTTCAGAAATTTGGTCTAGGCATCCCCCCCTAGTCGTCCATAGAGAATTCATTTCATTTGTAGAGATCTCCTTCTAGATATATGTTTTATTCCTTAGAGTGATAGAGTCCAACTTATGTTGTAAAGGCTTTCATTTTAGGACTTAGGAGTCTGAGTTGATCTTGATCTTTTAGTTTATCTTTTCATTGCCTTATCTATACCTACTTTATTTCTTGACTTTATCTCCTTTGTCATTATTAGCGATAGGTTTTCAAAGAGTCGGATCCAATTAATTTAGTGCCTAACAGCAAGAATAAAAATATCTTAACCAACCTAGAAGTAGAAAACCCAACTTTTATAAACCAAATAATCAAAACAAAGTTTAATTAACCCTAATATTGGATAGTTGGGAGGATTTATTGCAGCTCCATCTAGTGCAGTTTAGTGGGGATCCAATTAAATTAATAGTGGGGTGCAATATGGATTATGGCAGCTCCAGGCTCAATCTAGTGTCTCAACTATTTGTACTTTGATCATGCTACTGGTTATATTCTAATTTGAATTTTCTTTTATGGACCTAATGCGATATCATTGAAATTAAGTTCATTTTTATTTTTTAAATTAACAAATTCAGAGTTAGTAGATGATTCCACATCAAAATAATAGAATAGGAGTGAGATCCGTGTCGTGCCATACATAAGCTATTATTTTTTGTAACTTTTAAGCTCATGTTCAAAACTATTTAAAGTACAGTTTGGATAGTGAGTTGAGATGAAAGTTAAAAGTTGAATAAAATATTGATAGAATATTATTTTTTAATATTATTATTGTTTTAGAAATTGAAAAAGTTGAATTGTTATTATATTTTTTTATAGAAATTTGTGGAAATTGTAATGATTAGATGAAACACTTTCACTATCCAAACGAGACTCTTCTTTTCATTTAAAATAAAATAATAGATATTTAAATTCTTATATCTTTTTTTTTTATGACAAAATATTTTTTATAATGGCTGACTCATTTTTTTTAAAAATTAATGCGCCGGACTTATACATATAAAATTATATCTAACATCACTCTTTACTAAAGATAACAACACAAAGGTTTGCCCCAACCATCATGGTATTGCGCCTGAAATACATGACTTGAAAAACACAATCTTGGAAAGTGGAGGGTGTTTCGCGTTAAATTATCTTTTTTATAGGTATAGTGTATAACATAATATTTGTTACGAGATTGATTATATTTATAAAAAATATTAAAAATATCGATTTTTTTTTTAATAAATAAGTTGAAGTAACAAACTTTTGTATCATTAATGTATTTGACGCGTGAATAAAAATACTTATAAATAAATTTATTCTTTCATGTTTGTAGGTGTGGTTGGGTTCTAAGATCTGTGGTAGGGTAGGAGGCTCGGAGTTGGAATGCATTCATTAATGGGACATTAACTTACTTTAACCCATTTCAAATTAATTATTAATAAAATTTATTATTTTATGTATCATCAAAGGATTTAATTGACATTGCCTCTGATCTTCAAAATGGAAGTCCGGGATTCAAAAACTCCATCTTTAAATATATAAAAAAATAAAATAAAATAAAATATTAATATTTAATGATCAATTCAAATCAATGATCTCGATCATCCAAAAAAGTAGCCTAAAGTTGGTGGGTGTGGTCCAACACTGTACAGATATGGACCATATGGTCCAATACGAAATGCTGTTGGTCGTTGGATGTTTCGCCTTCGGAGATGCAAGTTGATGTTGACCATCATACATGGCGTTCATATTGGTGGTCCCGTTTGCAGAGGCGACCTTCAACTTCGTAGAATTTACAAATTGTCATGGTGTTGTTGCTTTTGCTTTTCAAGTCGTTTTGGAGAGGATCCGGATCGCCTGATGTGGCTGTTTGAAAATAGCAAAGAGAGATTTAAGGGTAGATAACAGCGAGACGATTCTTTCAATTAAAAAGGAAAATTCTATACACCATACTATCATCTTATTTTTATCTCACTAAATATGATGTGACACATTTATAACTATTAAATGATCATTTAGTATATATTTCTTTATCATCTAATGGTGATAAATGAATTATATTTTATTTAATAGAATGAAAATAAGATGAGAATGTGATGTATAATACTATTCAATTAAAAAAATATTTCATCATTTGCAGTGATGAAATGCGTTTATGCGTCGTGCACATGCGAGACTTCAATACTTTGCATCGGGTGACATGACTATTGTGTGCCTATATTTACATTCTAATTTAAGTACTGTGAAACTCATTCTTTTATAAATTATTAAAAATTTACATTTATTTCTAATGTGAGATTAACAAAAAAATCATATTAAAAGAAAAAATTTTAAAAAAATCAAAGTCAAATTAGAGGGAATGAAATAATCCAAGAGAGCCCTCTCTAATTGCCACGTGAAATTCTAAAATAAACAACACATTATGCTTCTCGTTGCTTTCTCTTGCGGCCACTATGAATTATTTCTATTTTAAAATTGATATGTAGAATACATCATTTATATTATTTAAATGTTAAAATTTAATTATTAAAATTGAAATTTTAAAATTTAAATTTTAAATTAAATTTTGTAATTTAAACCTAAACTATAAACTTGATTTCCTTGATCCAATCATAGAAAACAACTCTCTCTCTCTCTAAAAAAAAAATCATAGAAAACATTATTTATTATTTTTTTATGGAATTATTTGATTGATATTTTCATTGGATCGTATGCCAACAATAGAGACTTCTCACATAACACGGCGAGACGTGTTGAATATTGAAACACCGGAGAAAAATCGTCCCAAAGATTATTGTTTAATCTGTAAACGACTCAGTACCTAAAATTCTTTTCATAAAAATTCATGCATACACATTCATTTATATTTCTTTAGATGAATCTAATGCTACTAATAATAGCAGTGTTATTAAAAAATGTCGTTCATCTTGAATTATGTTGATATCAAATCATGATCCACATTTTAAGTGTTTTTTTTTTTTATAAATGATTAGCTTCGAAACCACTTAAAATATTAGGGTTAAATGCAAACTAATTTTTACTTTTTTTTTTAAATTGAAGTTATAATTTTAAATTTTTACAGTGTTTCGTATGCTTTTGGGCCGGACTATTCGGGAGCTCGGGTCTTCACGTACCTGCACATACAAAATCACTCCCAATTTCAGTGGCCCGGTGGGTTGTTGAATGGAGCATTCAATGCTTAAGTCAGTCTCGTTTAGAGGAAAACTCTCAGAAGTTGGGAAGTATCATCCAACTTACCTTCCTATGGTGCTCGAGAAAGATACTTATACCTGTCCCCAAGGCAGCTCTATACCCTACCTTCTTGAGTGGCCTATACTAGAGCTCCATAAATGCAACTTGGCGTGCGCCCCCGGGGGGGGGGGGGGGTTAGATCGTGTTTTCCTATCACGGTGGCGTGCTGTTTCTTCCCTGGCATCAGATCGTGTTGTCCCACCTGGCCTGTCGGCTTGACCCACATCCTCTTGAGCGGGGGTACCTGCAGTTATGTGGCTTGGAGTTAGATGGGCTTAGGTCTGGCTTTGAGCCAGATGACATCCCTACTTGGGCTGAGCCGGACTCTTTGGGGGAAGTTTCCCCTAACAACAATAATAAAATTGATAATGATTGCCACATAGCATACTAATACCATATGTCACTCTTAGATAAGTAATGTTATCTACAGTCGTTGAGTACACAAACGTTATCTACAGTCGTTGAGTACACAAACGTTGTACAGTCGCTTTGATAAAGAGTGAAGTCTATTATTAAAAAATTAATTTTTTATTTTTATGTGAATCCAGTATTTTTTCACTTTTTTTAAAGTGATTGCGTGACTCTTACACACTTATGATTGTAAGTATAATTTCTCTTCTTAAATTATACCTCATCAATTATTGTGATGGAAAATGATGAAATTTAAAATGAATCACTGCCATGGAAGACAATGAAATTAGAACAAAGATTATTATTACTTCAGAAAAAAGATTATATATATATATATATATATGTATGTATAGAAGAATTCTAAACATAAACCTGCACATCACACACTATATTTTTTATTTTTGTTTTTTTTTCTTTTATCAAATGTTTAGTATATAGATAATAGTAGAAGAATTTAATTAATTTAAAAAGAATAAATCTAAAAGTAAATTTATAAAAAATTTTAAAAAATAAAAAAATTATAGTATATGATATGTAGAGATGATGAATAGTAAAACTCATATATATATATATATATATTTATATAAAGTATTTTCTCATTTTAAAATATGGTTGTTTAAACTTGTATGGAATCAGGGACCGAGAGAGTCCATAGATCCTACCAACTTATTTTGAAGTCTAACACGGAGACCTGAATTGAATTCCCACACACGCTAAAAATTATAAATTAAACGTAAGATCTACGGGAACTGCCATTAGAGTTCCATATCATATCTCCCCATCTCCGCGCCTCCCTTGAGTTCCGCGTACCTCCACGGCAACACAATTTCACGTGACTGCCGTCCTCGCGAGGGAAGAAAGACAACTTGAAGAGGAAAAACGCACGCATCTCCGTCTCTCTCTCTTCTCACCTAAGTCCTATTGTCGTTCATTGCCCAAAACGCAAATAAGAGAATTTTGAGTCAGGAGTTCACTATCTTGGAGTCTCTTCTGCTTCATGACCAGGTATGTGACCAGCTCACGTTTTCATATTTAAAAACACTCTCACACACGCACGCACGCACGCAAAAATTGTGCATTGTTTCTGTGCGTTAGTTTTCATTTGAAGGTGTCTCTAAATTTGAACTGGATCTTTCGGTCATTCCCATGTCTTTACTTTCCTGGAACTATCTATTGACTCTTCCGATTAGGCATAGTTTTGAAAGCTTATGTTCTATGGATTAGATCGTTTGAATAATTCTTAGTGGATCTTGTGCTTCTGAGCTCTATATCAAGTCACTTCAGCACCTTTTTATGGGGAGTGCTCAAAGACGCTTAAATGTGATTGTGAGAATCGGGTTTAAAAGATCTCCGTCTAGTCAAAAATTTTCTCTGGTTTTTTTTTTTTATTAAATAATCTGAAAAGTTTGGTTTTGTTTTGATACGGATGGATGCATGTTTTTGTTTTCGAATTTTGGTCAAATTTTTTTTTTTTTTGAAGCTTGTCTGTAGAATTGTTAGTTGTGTAGCTGATTCTCGTTTTGCCATTGTGATTGTTAAATTAAGGATTTATGTGATCGCTGTTTTTTTCACGAGACAGCAGGTGGGAATAGTAGTAGTGGGTCAGCAGCAATGGTCTAAATTAAAAGCTGAGAACGATAGATGAATTAGATGAATAGATTAGCGGGATGATCAAGTGAATGGTAAAAGAATCAGTCATAATATAAAGATAAAAAGAATAAAACAAGAAGAAAGAAGGAAAGGTTGATCCAATCGACCTTCTTTAACCATCACAACCATTGGATTGCTTCCGGATGTGGCTAGTCAAGTGGGGCAACTAATATTGGCCATAATGAGTTCTGAGCAACTTGCTTCTTTTGTTTTGCATGGTCGATGGTTTAAGAATTTATGCTGTGATTGATATAAACATTGTGATCTTATCCCAAATTTACGCTGTATGGACAAACTAAAGTGAAAGGAAGTTGAATTGTTGTTGGTAGTCATAATATTGTTGTCTTTGAACTTTTTATGTTGTCTTAGATGAATGTTATTTCCTGTAGGTGAACTCCTTTGGCAGTCATAATGTATCTTCTAAGAAGGAACCTCCAGAATCATCAGGAGAACGACTCTTCACAGAAAGATGCAAAAGTAATTTATTTCTTGGACAGATTCTAGGGCCAAGTGTTTTTTTTTTTAATTAATTAATTAATTTATTTTTATTTTCAAATAAGAGCTTTCCTTGTTATTGATTATGACCAAGCTTGTTCTCTAATAGTATGATGCTTTTAGCTTTTTGTGACATATTAAACACAGATACTTAATGAGGCATATTTACAAACAGGTCAGTGAACTCAGGGCTGCTCTGGGACCTCTATCTGGACGTAGTTTAAAGTACTGCACTGATGCGTGCCTGAGGAGATATTTAGAAGCTCGGAATTGGAATATTGATAAAGCAAAGAAAATGTTGGAAGAGACACTCAAGTGGAGGTCCACTTATAAGCCTGAAGAGATTCGTTGGGTATTTATGATAACTTATTGACTACATGTTTTCGACAACATTCAAAAACTAGAAGTACATAAGTTGCAACTTTTGTGGCTGTCTTTAGTTATACTAATTATTTTTGTTATGACTTGGTGGGTTTTCTGTCCCTGATTAATTGATAACCTATTTGTGGATAGCCTAGCTTATACATTCCTCTTGTGCTATGCTTCTAATCATATATTTGGCAGAGACAATTGAGGTGTAAAAACTTTTGTGATAGAATCAATCAAATTGCCGTTCAACATTAGCAGTTTCAAGTTGGCTAAAGTCTGATGATGAAATAGTTAGGACCCTAATTTTTGGTACTCTACACAAAATGACATGAATGTGATGACCGGTGCTATGACATGTAGACAGTTATCATGCTGATATTTCCAATACTATTATTTCCAGCATGAAGTAGCCCATGAAGGTGAGACTGGCAAAGTGTCCAGAGCAGATTTTCATGATCGACATGGAAGGACTGTGCTTATAATGAGGCCAGGGATGCAGGTTTGACCTAAGAAATTCTTTCATAATGTGTTACTGTCACTTGGATTTCGTTTTGTTAATCTTTTATCTTCTCATTTTTCAGAACACCAACATCAGCAGAAGATAATGTTCGGCATTTAGTCAATGTGTTACTGTCACTTGGATTTCGTTTTGTTAATCTTTTATCTTCTCATTTTTCAGAACACCACATCAGCAGAAGATAATGTTCGGCATTTAGTCTATCTGTTAGAAAATGCTATCCTTAACCTTCCTGAAGGTCAAGAACAAATGTCATGGTTGATAGATTTCACTGGATTTTCATTGAACACCAGCGTCTCTGTCAAAACAGCACGTGAGATCACTAACATTTTACAAAACCACTACCCCGAGAGGCTTGCGGTTGCAATTTTGTACAGTCCACCAAGGGTTTTTCAAGCATTATGGAAGGTTTGGACTTCTGCTCTGTTTCCTTCTGGCTTTCTACTGCCTGCATATTGTTGTTTCTTTAGACTTTCTTTGTCTGAATTGAAGTTTGGCGATACTTTACTCCCTGTATGAAACTTTGAAAATCAGTGCTTATTTATTTTTCTTATTGTGTACAATTGTACTCAATTAGATTAGAACCTGCATTTTTGTCCTGTTTTAGCAGTCTTGATTACTTGGGCACTTAGTGTGCCCGTACCTAAAGTGTTACGTTGCCAGAGAAATCTCCCATTATCAAACTCTAGTAGGGATGTGGAAGTCCAAAGGTTGACAGTAGATTTTCCTTTTTCTTTTCCTTCTATTGCTATATGAAATTCTGGACGTGTTTCTGGTATTTCATTTTAGATGAGATTTCCTTTGAGTACAGAATCAAACTTACTGTAGCACCCTGCATTTATCTTCTGTCTCTATCCTTTGTACCTGCTAGATCTTGCATTAATGAAGTGCGCGCTATTTTCAATTTTAATAGGCTGTCAAATACTTCTTGGATCCGAAGACATTTCAGAAGGTGACGTTTGCATACCCCAAATATAAAGAAAGTTTAGAGCTGATGAAGACGTTCTTCGATGTAGAAAATCTTCCAAGCGAGTTTGGGGGAAAAGCCACCCTAAAATACGATCACGAGGAGTTCTCACGATTGATGGCTCAGGATGATGTAAAAACTGCCAAGTTTTGGGGACTTGATGAGAAGCCCCAGCACATTATGAATGCCACTGAGGACAGAGGTGACACAGAAAGCATGTAAAACATTTGCACCTCCAGCTAGCTGAGTGCGTATACTAATGCTCAGAATAATGCACATAAAACTAAGATATGACAAATTGATGCTGGGAACAGGGAAATGATGCTCAGAATAAAAGATGCCGCCATTTCTTTCTTCTACTTATCTCTAACCATGAGGGAAGACTTGTGTTCTTGATGTCACCGAACTGCATGAAAACAAGATGTAATTTTCATTTAAATACTATTGTGGACCATGCTTGAGTTCGTGGTTTACACATTCACTATGACTGCATTGATACCATGTATCTGAATGACCATTTGATTTATCTAATCTTTATCTTACACTTTACCTTGTGAAAACTTACGTGTCTTATACAACGTGAGATGCATAATACATACATTACTATAATAGGGTGAATGAAATATGATAATGAATTATGATGAATGATGTACTTGTAGATATCATAACATGTTTGGTACATAAACATTAGCTTCCAAAGAACTAATTTTAATAGTAATAATAATAATATAATTAGCTAACGTATGTTCATCCTAATTTATGATCGAGCTACTTACCTCACAACGTTAATCTAATATTTTTGACATGAAATTGATCACGTTAACTACAAGAAAGAGAAAATGTGAGGGATGTTGTGAGAGAAATGAGGCAGTCGGTTATTGGCATGGTGAACATGGTGTTGAATTGGATATTTTGGGTTCGACTACTGCACTTTCAGAGGTTTATGATTTTTTTCAAATAACAGATAGAAGGAAAGATATTTATAGGGAGATTTGGGAGAGGGTACCGATGAATTCGAGTTCGAGTTGGAGTCGGTTGCGATCATTCAAGAAGAGAGTTTGAATTAGAAAACATGATCTAGTAGGCATAGGAAACTTCAATTAGTGATAATTTTAAATTCAAATAAATTTCTAATGGCGGATTTATAAATCCTAAAAGTTGTCTAAATCGTTTAATAAATAATAAATGAGAATTAACTTAGTCATTGAACCCAATTAAAAATCTTAATCAATAACAATAATTTATCACTTGTGGGCTTATCCAGTATGACCAATTAAATATAGTTTAGACCTAATAAAAATTATCAATACTCCGGCCTTAGAATTTTTGGGTCGGGTTGTTACAAGTTCTCTTAACATGTGTGTAAACTTTATAAATCAATTTATGGTCTCAAACAAGCTCTTAGAGCCTGGTTCAATAAACTTGCTCCAACTTTTATAAGTCTCGAGTTTGAAGAATCCCAAGTTGACTAATCACTCTTCATTCTTCACAAGTCCACCTAATAAAAATTATCAATACTCCAGCCTTAAAATTATTGGGTCGGGTCGTTAAAAGTTCTCTTAACATGTGTGTAAACTTCATAAATCAATTTATGATCTCAAACAAGCTCCTAAAGCCTGGTTCAATAAACTTGCTCCAACTTTTATCAGTCTTGAGTTTGAAGAATCCCAAGTTGACTAATCACTCTTCATTCTTCACAAGTCCAACATCCACCTATTTCTTTTAACCTACATGGATGATATTATAGTCACTGAGAATAATCTACCTACAATCATTAATTTCATTGTTTGTTTGAAAACTACGTTTGCCATGAAAGACCTTGGGTATTTGCACTTTTTCTTGGGCATACAAGTTCAACACACAAGTCATAGACTATTCTTATCTCAGTCAAAATATGTGGTAGATTTACTTGGTAGAGCTAAAATGACAGGGGCTAAAATAGCCAAGACACCACTCCCTGCAAGCTTCAAGTTATCTCATCATGATGGTGACCTTATTAACAACATGTATGAGTTTAGGCAACTGGTAGGAGCATTACAATATTGTACCTTGACCAAACTAGATATCTCTTTCTCTGTCAACCAATTGTGCCAATTCATGCATAATCCTACCCCCACACCTTGGATAGTAGCTAAACGAGTTCTCGTTACCTAAAGGGCACCATCAACCATGGACTGAATTTTGGAAAAGGCTTAGCTCAGCTCCATGCTTACACTGATCTAGGTTGGATAGGAAACTATTTTGGACCTTGTCTCATCAGCTAGAGTGCTAAGAAACATCTTGTTGTGTCTAAATCTAGCATTGAGATTGAGTATCGCTCTCTTGCATTATGCACTACAGAGCTATTTCGACTTAGGATGCTGTCAAGGAGTTGCAAATCTCTATCACACTTTTAACAACTCTATGGTGTGATAACTTAGAAGCATTATCTTTGGTATCCAACCCCATGTTCAATTCTTGTACCAAGCATGTAGAAGTGGACTACTACCACTTCATCTTAGATAAGTTGCCAAAAAGGACATTGTCACTTGCTATCTTCCCACACATGACTAAGTTACTGATATCTTCACTAAATGACTCATATCTTCCCGATTTATCCTTCTTTGGGACAAGCTAAGGGTGTGTTCCCCACTATTAGGTCGTGGGGGGTTGTTAAGATACAATCATCCAGCAATGCTCCAGACATGCAAGTAGATATTAAGGTAAACTCTTGTCTAGCTCTGGCGCACTTTCCATAAAAGATTGTGAAGATGTGCAAGGCAAGGTTCCCTTAAAGGAAAGTAACACAACTTGCTCAGAAGATATATCCTCAAATCATTATGCTATTATTACATATTTTCCTCCTTAAATTAGTTGCAACAAAAGCTAATTACCTAATTTTGGAAGACGGGGGCGATCCGACCCGATTTTATTGTTGATACTAGAAAACATTTGACTACCATTCTTTACAAAAAATAAAAATCCTTCTAACCAATTCTCGATAATTTCTTAATGGCACAAAGTCGGCTGGAAGTGCACGGATGAACCCATTAAAATGCATGATATTTTTAATTCTTAGACTTTTAAATCTTGAATATGATGTCGCATGACGACTTCTTGATCTATTTGTTTATTTTTAGTCACATTAATTTTGTGTTGTTATAGAATATAAATGGGAGTTGGATGTAAATGAGGAAATTATTATATTGGCATATTTTGATTAAAAAAAAAGTTTAGTCTAAATGAGTTGCAATTAATTTGAAGAAATTTTGGTTCGATATAAAATAAAATAAAGTGTAATTGGCCACATTGAAGGTTGAATTGAAGGCTCAAGCCAAGTCTTATAGAAATCTTGCCTGATCTACTCTTAACCTTGCCTTGGGTGAAACTGTGATATATGAAACATTAAAAAACATACAAATAAAAATAACAAAATTATGCTACTATCGGGTAAACAGGTCAGAAAAACCGGTCATGTCGGGTAAGCCGCGGCCTTTTTGTTCAGCCCAAATTTTATGTGAGTTTTTAGTATAAAATAAAAATTTATGAATAGAAAAAGGAAACTTAAAACTGAAGGACACGATAATATCAATGTTATAAAAATTCCTCACCTCTCCTTATTTTACTAATCATCCAAGTTACTTGCTTCTCGTTTGATTCCAATATTCTTCTTCATTCGTCACATATTATGTATTCTAACTTGATTCCATTCTTTTTCTTAACTTTATAGCTCTGTTAATTCTATAATTCCTTGACTAACTCCGCAACCACACAATTAGAATATATCAGGATCAGAAAATCAGTTCTCCAATGCATATTTATAATAAGGATGACCATGCATGAAGGAGAACAAAGAAGTGTTCAAAAGGAAAACATGGAATTAGATAAAGCATGCCATTCTCTGCCTGCTGACATCGATAAAAATGGTATACATGCATGATTCTCTCTCTCTCTCTCTCTCTGTGGTTTGATTTTTAGACGTATCAATATTGGTTTCATTTTGTTTTCTTAATCATATAATATATTAAAAAAAATTAGTTATATATATATTTAGAATAATGTTATATAAATCCAGCCACTTAAAACTTATAATCCTGACTTTGTCGGTTTTATAAAACCATGTATAATATCCCATCCATTAGAAGTCAGAACAGAAAATAAAATATTATATTAATATTTATTACATTGGCGATGTGCGCCCAATTACGTAAAGTTAATGACATTTTCAATAGTAAGATTTTTAGTAAACTGATATATATCTTTTGTATCAGGAGTTGTAAGATCAATCAGAGATCTTCCACCAGCTCATTACACATTTCAAATCAAGAATTTCTCAGTGCTGTTTGAGGCAGAGGTTGAGAAATGTGAATCGGGCCAGTTCGAAGTTGGCGGCTACAATTGGTACTTTTTAAAGATATATCCATCTCTCAGTTGTTTTTGTTTTTTGTTTTTTTTTTTTATAAATATTATTTAAATTATATAAAAAATAAATAAATCCAACCATTTTCATTTGCATTTCCATTTCCAGGAGATTGGTACTCCAAACGAATGGGAAGAAGAATAGTAAAAGTCACATCTCGTTATATTTGGCAATAGAAAATCAAAATACTCTTTCGCTTGGATGGGAGGCTTACGTAAACTTCAGATTCTTTGTGTTTGATCAAATACGAAACAAGTACCTGTGTATTCAAGGTAGGTTTCTAGCATTTAATATTCTTTAAGAAGATTTACAAATTCAATGGTAAATATTAAATAAATGAGACAAACGGATAAAGTTTTTGCATGCACAATACTTTTGTTGTCTATATATATATATATATATATACACACCCATGATTTACGTCTTTCTTCAGCTTTACATCTTTAATTTATTTGGACAATTTTTTAATAAATATTTACTCTTTTATACATATAAAGATAAGTTAAATTTAAATTTAAAGCTTAGCATGGGATTTTCTTTATATATATCATGCCTATTCTTTTGGGATATTTATTTTGATAGTTGAAAATTTCCCGTAAACATGAACAATTTTGATGCAGATGGGAGTATAAGACGTTTCCATAACTTAAAGCCTGAATGGGGGCTTGCTCAATTACTTTCTCATGACAACCTCAACGATCCTTTAAATGGTTATATTGTTGACAATTCCTGCATTCTTGGAGCTGAAGTTTTTGTCATCAAAGGTATTGGCAAGGGGGTGTGCCTATCTATGATAAATCAACCTCAAATCAATTATTTCACTTGGAGGGTTGACAAGTTTGACACGCTGAAAGAAAGCTATTATTTATCTAATGCCTTCCTTGTTGAAGGACGTAAATGGTATTCTTTATCTTATATTTGGAATCTTTGCTTTTATATCAGAATTTCAAATGGTTTTAACTTTTATGAGTTTAGTAGACTCATGTCATTAGCATTAAATATATATATATATATTTTTCTGGATATATATAGGAAGTTGTGGCTCTATCCAAGGGGAAGATCAGACATTAATGCAACCTCAGATCACGGCTTCTTGTCTCTCTATCTCCGACCGGATGATTCAGAAATCGTTACTCCTAACCGAAAATTGTACGCAAAATACAAGCTGCGAATAAGGGACCAAGTCAATAGCAATCACCTTGAAACAACATGTCAGGGATCATCTCTTGATCAATCCTTCATGTGAAAAGATTATTTATCTTTTGCTGTTTGAGGTTGAAAAGATTATAACAAAACTCTTATCTTGCAGTTGAGTATTGGTTCTCTAACAGTACCGTTGGCTTTGGTTCCGCGACCTTTTCGTCTCTGAAATATCTCAAGGATCCGTCAAATTGCTACTTAGTGGATGATGCTTTGTTCGCTGAATGCAAAATTGATGTGATATCTGCAGTGAAGGATTTCTCCTGATGATCTAATTGGAGACACAAATTAGCTATATTACTAAATATGCAATAATTCAGTGCTTGTAAGAAAGATATATATATAAAATTGTTATAAACTGACTTGCATGACCACCTTTAGCCGCCATACTAGCCGTCATAATTAATCCGCCGTAGCCGTCAATTATGACGGCCTGTAGTCGTCATAATTGACCGTCCTTAGCCATCATTTACGACGGCCTGTAGCTAGCCTCCTTTGTACTCCTATATATATGGGTATCCTTCAAGGCTTTCATTAATGGAATTTCTAAAATGCTTCTATCTCATGTTCAAGATCTCTCTCTCTTTCCTTCTCTCTCTCTCTCTCTCTCTCTCTCTCTCTCTCTCTCTCTCTCTCTTTGTCTTTCGCTCTCTCTCTTTTCATAAGTTTCATAACACGTTATCAGCACGAGGTTTTGTTGATTCTGAAGCTAGTGGTCTTCTCATTCAACACGAGGTTATGTTAATTATGAAGTTAGTGGTCTTCTAATTCAAGTAAGTTTTTCAATATATTATTTGCAATCCACAAGGTGAGTATTAAAGATTATATTCTTTATTATTACTTGATAAAATTCTATATTTATTCATATAGTTTATATACAAGTTCTATTTATTTTTTATACTTATTATGAAATATTGATGATAAGATTCATCTTGGAATAGAAATTGAGTATCCCTGAATGATTGCTTTAAACCAATAATTTTATTGAGTATCTCATAATAAAGGATCTATTAATGCACCTGAAGTTGCATAATTGAAATTGTGTAGAGAAAAGCCACTAAAGAATATATGTTTAAAATGAATGCCTTGAATGTGCTCCTGAAATAGCAATATCGAGTGCAAAAGTTCACAATATATTCTAAATTTATATCTGGTCTTCTAATGGCTAAGTAAAATAATGAGATTTTGTTAAGAAATCATTAGTCACGTCCTACTAGTTCCACATCATTCCTAGAAGTGAATGATATTGGATTTATATCATTCTTAGAAGAGAATGATATAAATCTTTCAAAGAAATGAAAAGATTGGACGTGGTGATGAATATTTTTATAGTACTTCTATGATTTCGGGCTAGAAGCTGGTATTTGAAAAACTATCAGTTTTCTCTTTGAGATGATATTATACAACTATTGAATCAAATATTATGATGCATCAAAATGATATGATTCAAAATATTTGTATGCTTTTCATTATTATCTTGATCATCCGAAATCAATTACGATAAGTCGAATAATTTTCCTACGGACGTCTATAAAAGAACCAGAAGATTCTTTTACTATAAAGTCTTTCTACCATGAGTGGAAAGAAAAATTTGCTAGAAGCAAATAAAATGAAATAATTCGACGTTATTTTGATTATCATAGATGAACTGGAAGTTCAGATGATAATTAATTTATGAATGCAATAAGATAAAAATGTCTCATATTCTAGCTACTAAAATCCCAGCAAGGATTGAAGTCCTCGTAGGACAATTAAGAAATTTAGCAGTCTAATGAACGTAAGACATGTCTAAAAGCATGAGAGACTTATTGATACAAAAGATAAAGTATCCCAAAAGAGAAAAGCACAAAGAAAAGAAATTGGTGCTCCTAAAGAGGCCGTACCCACAAAACAAGCAATAAGATCCATCCAAACTTTATGTACAAAATTCTCTCATAATAAAACTCCTGAAGAGTACCTCCTGAAGAGATTTTTCATGAAATGTTTTCCCTTGAAGAGGGACAGGTACCTNACTATCAGTTTTCTCTTTGAGATGATATTATACAACTATTGAATCAAATATTATGATGCATCAAAATGATATGATTCAAAATATTTGTATGCTTTTCATGATTATCTTGATCATTCGAAATCAATTACGATAAGTCGAATAATTTTCCTACAGACGTCTATGAAAGAACCAGAAGATTCTTTTACTATAAAGTCTTTCTACCATGAGTGGAAAGAAAAATTTGCTAGAAGCAAATAAAATGAAATAATTCGACGTTATCTTGATTATCATAGATGAACTGGAAGTTCAGATAATAATTAATTTATGAATGTAATAAGATAAAAATGTCTCATATTCTAGCTACTAAAATCCCAGCAAGGATTGAAGTCCTCGTAGGACAATTAAGAAATTTAGCAGTCTAATGAACGTAAGACATGTCTAAAAGCATGAGAGACTTATTGATACAAAAGATAAAGTATCCCAAAAGAGAAAAGCACGAAGAAAAGAAATTGGTGCTCCTAAAGAGGCCGTACCCACAAAACAAGCAATAAGATCCATCCAAACTTTATGTACAAAATTCTCTCATAATAAAACTCCTGAAGAGTACCTCCTGAAGAGATTTTTCATGAAATGTTTTCCCTTGAAGAGGGACAGGTACCTGAAAATAACGAGATCTGGATACATTTCATGAGTAATGGAGAAATTCTGGATAGAAATAAAACTGTTGTTGACAACGTATTTTCATATAAAATGGCACTTGACATTATCAGAAGTAATGAAGAAATTGAGCCAAAAACCGTTGAAGAATACCGACGTAAAAATATTGGCCAAAAAAATAGAAAGAAACAATTTCTGTAGAATTGATATCACTAATAAAATGTGATACATATGGACTTGTAGTCCAAACACCTAAGAAGTGATACTTGTTGAATATCAGTGGGTATTTGTATAAAGGAAATGAAAATGTGATAAATAAATCACGAGTATGTCTCCCGCAGAAATAATATTGATATGCTTTTGAAATGGATAAAATTATATTGAGATTTTTATTAGCTTGATAGTTACCGAGAGTTTGGATATGCATGATTAACTGTATATTTATATGGATCACTAGATATGAAATGCATGAAACATATAGTCCTGAAGTACTTATTCTATCAAGTTTTAAAAATCCTTATATGATCTAAAACAATCTAAATGCATGTAAAACAAGCTATTTTCCATATATTTTCAGTATTTATATTAGCTTTTATTACAATTTATATAGATGATTTAAATGTCATTGAGGCTCCAGAAGAGCTCATAAAAACTGCATATATTTGAAATATAAATTAGAAACCCTTTCGGCTTCGAGAGGGAGATGAATGAAATTATTAGTTCTGAAATACATTATCTTAAATGCAATTAGTATTTCAGATTCATATTTTGGTTTTGTAACAAATGTGCATTATTAAAGGAGAAATAAAATGGAGCACACAGAACATTTACCAGAAGATAGAAACGCAATATGAATATTTGTGAAATATTATTTTATTATCTCGAAACAAAATTACAGAAATTTGAGACTCTTCGTCTCATTCTTTAAACGATCTTGCTCTTCAAAAATTTGTATGACATCCCTGTCTAAAGGAGTAGGCAATCGAAAAGAAGAGTTAAGCAAGGACTTTAATTTCCTATTCTCTTGCTTTATTGCTCATATCTTCATGTTGGACTCCAGAAGAAGTCGCTGAAGGATAGAAATTTTCTCATTGAGTTTGTCAACATCATATCAGCAGAAGATAATGTTCGGCATTTAGTCTATCTGTTAGAAAATGCTATCCTTAACCTTCCTGAAGGTCAAGAACAAATGTCATGGTTGATAGATTTCACTGGATTTTCATTGAACACCAGCGTCTCTGTCAAAACAGCACGTGAGATCACTAACATTTTACAAAACCACTACCCCGAGAGGCTTGCGGTTGCAATTTTGTACAGTCCACCAAGGGTTTTTCAAGCATTATGGAAGGTTTGGACTTCTGCTCTGTTTCCTTCTGGCTTTCTACTGCCTGCATATTGTTGTTTCTTTAGACTTTCTTTGTCTGAATTGAAGTTTGGCGATACTTTACTCCCTGTATGAAACTTTGAAAATCAGTGCTTATTTATTTTTCTTATTGTGTACAATTGTACTCAATTAGATTAGAACCTGCATTTTTGTCCTGTTTTAGCAGTCTTGATTACTTGGGCACTTAGTGTGCCCGTACCTAAAGTGTTACGTTGCCAGAGAAATCTCCCATTATCAAACTCTAGTAGGGATGTGGAAGTCCAAAGGTTGACAGTAGATTTTCCTTTTTCTTTTCCTTCTATTGCTATATGAAATTCTGGACGTGTTTCTGGTATTTCATTTTAGATGAGATTTCCTTTGAGTACAGAATCAAACTTACTGTAGCACCCTGCATTTATCTTCTGTCTCTATCCTTTGTACCTGCTAGATCTTGCATTAATGAAGTGCGCGCTATTTTCAATTTTAATAGGCTGTCAAATACTTCTTGGATCCGAAGACATTTCAGAAGGTGACGTTTGCATACCCCAAATATAAAGAAAGTTTAGAGCTGATGAAGACGTTCTTCGATGTAGAAAATCTTCCAAGCGAGTTTGGGGGAAAAGCCACCCTAAAATACGATCACGAGGAGTTCTCACGATTGATGGCTCAGGATGATGTAAAAACTGCCAAGTTTTGGGGACTTGATGAGAAGCCCCAGCACATTATGAATGCCACTGAGGACAGAGGTGACACAGAAAGCATGTAAAACATTTGCACCTCCAGCTAGCTGAGTGCGTATACTAATGCTCAGAATAATGCACATAAAACTAAGATATGACAAATTGATGCTGGGAACAGGGAAATGATGCTCAGAATAAAAGATGCCGCCATTTCTTTCTTCTACTTATCTCTAACCATGAGGGAAGACTTGTGTTCTTGATGTCACCGAACTGCATGAAAACAAGATGTAATTTTCATTTAAATACTATTGTGGACCATGCTTGAGTTCGTGGTTTACACATCCACTATGACTGCATTGATACCATGTATCTGAATGACCATTTGATTTATCTAATCTTTATCTTACACTTTACCTTGTGAAAACTTACGTGTCTTATACAACGTGAGATGCATAATACATACATTACTATAATAGGGTGAATGAAATATGATAATGAATTATGATGAATGATGTACTTGTAGATATCATAACATGTTTGGTACATAAACATTAGCTTCCAAAGAACTAATTTTAATAGTAATAATAATAATATAATTAGCTAACGTATGTTCATCCTAATTTATGATCGAGCTACTTACCTCACAACGTTAATCTAATATTTTTGACATGAAATTGATCACGTTAACTACAAGAAAGAGAAAATGTGAGGGATGTTGTGAGAGAAATGAGGCAGTCGGTTATTGGCATGGTGAACATGGTGTTGAATTGGATATTTTGGGTTCGACTACTGCACTTTCAGAGGTTTATGATTTTTTTCAAATAACAGATAGAAGGAAAGATATTTATAGGGAGATTTGGGAGAGGGTACCGATGAATTCGAGTTCGAGTTGGAGTCGGTTGTGATCATTCAAGAAGAGAGTTTGAATTAGAAAACATGATCTAGTAGGCATAGGAAACTTCAATTAGTGATAATTTTAAATTCAAATAAATTTCTAATGGCGGATTTATAAATCCTAAAAGTTGTCTAAATCGTTTAATAAATAATAAATGAGAATTAACTTAGTCATTGAACCCAATTAAAAATCTTAATCAATAATAATAATTTATCACTTGTGGGCTTATCCAGTATGACCAATTAAATATAGTTTAGACCTAATAAAAATTATCAATACTCCGGCCTTAGAATTTTTGGGTCGGGTTGTTACAAGTTCTCTTAACATGTGTGTAAACTTTATAAATCAATTTATGGTCTCAAACAAGCTCTTAGAGCCTGGTTCAATAAACTTGCTCCAACTTTTATAAGTCTCGAGTTTGTAGAATCCCAAGTTGACTAATCACTCTTCATTCTTCACAAGTCCACCTAATAAAAATTATCAATACTCCAGCCTTAAAATTATTGGGTCGGGTCGTTAAAAGTTCTCTTAACATGTGTGTAAACTTCATAAATCAATTTATGATCTCAAACAAGCTCCTAAAGCCTGGTTCAATAAACTTGCTCCAACTTTTATCAGTCTCGAGTTTGAAGAATCCCAAGTTGACTAATCACTCTTCATTCTTCACAAGTCCAACATCCACCTATTTCTTTTAACCTACATGGATGATATTATAGTCACTGAGAATAATCTACCTACAATCATTAATTTCATTGTTTGTTTGAAAACTACGTTTGCCATGAAAGACCTTGGGTATTTGCACTTTTTCTTGGGCATACAAGTTCAACACACAAGTCATAGACTATTCTTATCTCAGTCAAAATATGTGGTAATTTACTTGGTAGAGCTAAAATGACAGGGGCTAAAATAGCCAAGACACCACTCCCTGCAAGCTTCAAGTTATCTCATCATGATGGTGACCTTATTAACAACATGTATGAGTTTAGGCAACTGGTAGGAGCATTACAATATTGTACCTTGACCAAACTAGATATCTCTTTCTCTGTCAACCAATTGTGCCAATTCATGCATAATCCTACCCCCACACCTTGGATAGTAGCTAAACGAGTTCTCGTTACCTAAAGGGCACCATCAACCATGGACTGAATTTTGGAAAAGGCTTAGCTCAGCTCCATGCTTACACTGATCTAGGTTGGATAGGAAACTATTTTGGACCTTGTCTCATCAGCTAGAGTGCTAAGAAACATCTTGTTGTGTCTAAATCTAGCATTGAGATTGAGTATCGCTCTCTTGCATTATGCACTACAGAGCTATTTCGACTTAGGATGCTGTCAAGGAGTTGCAAATCTCTATCACACTTTTAACAACTCTATGGTGTGATAACTTAGAAGCATTATCTTTGGTATCCAACCCCATGTTCAATTCTTGTACCAAGCATGTAGAAGTGGACTACTACCACTTCATCTTAGATAAGTTGCCAAAAAGGACATTGTCACTTGCTATCTTCCCACACATGACTAAGTTACTGATATCTTCACTAAATGACTCATATCTTCCCGATTTATCCTTCTTTGGGACAAGCTAAGGGTGTGTTCCCCACTATTAGGTCGTGGGGGGTTGTTAAGATACAATCATCCAGCAATGCTCCAGACATGCAAGTAGATATTAAGGTAAACTCTTGTCTAGCTCTGGCGCACTTTCCATAAAAGATTGTGAAGATGTGCAAGGCAAGGTTCCCTTAAAGGAAAGTAACACAACTTGCTCAGAAGATATATCCTCAAATCATTATGCTATTATTACATATTTTCCTCCTTAAATTAGTTGCAACAAAAGCTAATTACCTAATTTTGGAAGACGGGGGCGATCCGACCCGATTTTATTTTGATACTAGAAAACATTTGACTACCATTCTTTACAAAAAATAAAAATCCTTCTAACCAATTCTCGATAATTTCTTAATGGCACAAAGTCGGCTGGAAGTGCACGGATGAACCCATTAAAATGCATGATATTTTTAATTCTTAGACTTTTAAATCTTGAATATGATGTCGCATGACGACTTCTTGATCTATTTGTTTATTTTTAGTCACATTAATTTTGTGTTGTTATAGAATATAAATGGGAGTTGGATGTAAATGAGGAAATTATTATATTGGCATATTTTGATTAAAAAAAAAGTTTAGTCTAAATGAGTTGCAATTAATTTGAAGAAATTTTGGTTCGATATAAAATAAAATAAAGTGTAATTGGCCACATTGAAGGTTGAATTGAAGGCTCAAGCCAAGTCTTATAGAAATCTTGCCTGATCTACTCTTAACCTTGCCTTGGGTGAAACTGTGATATATGAAACATTAAAAAACATACAAATAAAAATAACAAAATTATGCTACTATCGGGTAAACAGGTCAGAAAAACCGGTCATGTCGGGTAAGCCGCGGCCTTTTTGTTCAGCCCAAATTTTATGTGAGTTTTTAGTATAAAATAAAAATTTATGAATAGAAAAAGGAAACTTAAAACTGAAGGACACGATAATATCAATGTTATAAAAATTCCTCACCTCTCCTTATTTTACTAATCATCCAAGTTACTTGCTTCTCGTTTGATTCCAATATTCTTCTTCATTCGTCACATATTATGTATTCTAACTTGATTCCATTCTTTTTCTTAACTTTATAGCTCTGTTAATTCTATAATTCCTTGACTAACTCCGCAACCACACAATTAGAATATATCAGGATCAGAAAATCAGTTCTCCAATGCATATTTATAATAAGGATGACCATGCATGAAGGAGAACAAAGAAGTGTTCAAAAGGAAAACATGGAATTAGATAAAGCATGCCATTCTCTGCCTGCTGACATCGATAAAAATGGTATACATGCATGATTCTCTCTCTCTCTCTCTCTCTGTGGTTTGATTTTTAGACGTATCAATATTGGTTTCATTTTGTTTTCTTAATCATATAATATATTAAAAAAAATTAGTTATATATATATTTAGAATAATGTTATATAAATCCAGCCACTTAAAACTTATAATCCTGACTTTGTCGGTTTTATAAAACCATGTATAATATCCCATCCATTAGAAGTCAGAACAGAAAATAAAATATTATATTAATATTTATTACATTGGCGATGTGCGCCCAATTACGTAAAGTTAATGACATTTTCAATAGTAAGATTTTTAGTAAACTGATATATATCTTTTGTATCAGGAGTTGTAAGATCAATCAGAGATCTTCCACCAGCTCATTACACATTTCAAATCAAGAATTTCTCAGTGCTGTTTGAGGCAGAGGTTGAGAAATGTGAATCGGGCCAGTTCGAAGTTGGCGGCTACAATTGGTACTTTTTAAAGATATATCCATCTCTCAGTTGTTTTTGTTTTTTGTTTTTTTTTATAATTATTATTTAAATTATATAAAAAATAAATAAATCCAACCATTTTCATTTGCATTTCCATTTCCAGGAGATTGGTACTCCAAACAAATGGGAAGAAGAATAGTAAAAGTCACATCTCGTTATATTTGGCAATAGAAAATCAAAATACTCTTTCGCTTGGATGGGAGGCTTACGTAAACTTCAGATTCTTTGTGTTTGATCAAATACGAAACAAGTACCTGTGTATTCAAGGTAGGTTTCTAGCATTTAATATTCTTTAAGAAGATTTACAAATTCAATGGTAAATATTAAATAAATGAGACAAACAGATAAAGTTTTTGCATGCACAATACTTTTGTTGTCTATATATATATATATATATATACACACCCATGATTTACGTCTTTCTTCAGCTTTACATCTTTAATTTATTTGGACAATTTTTTAATAAATATTTACTCTTTTATACATATAAAGATAAGTTAAATTTAAATTTAAAGCTTAGCATGGGATTTTCTTTATATATATCATGCCTATTCTTTTGGGATATTTATTTTGATAGTTGAAAATTTCCCGTAAACATGAACAATTTTGATGCAGATGGGAGTATAAGACGTTTCCATAACTTAAAGCCTGAATGGGGGCTTGCTCAATTACTTTCTCATGACAACCTCAACGATCCTTTAAATGGTTATATTGTTGACAATTCCTGCATTCTTGGAGCTGAAGTTTTTGTCATCAAAGGTATTGGCAAGGGGGTGTGCCTATCTATGATAAATCAACCTCAAATCAATTATTTCACTTGGAGGGTTGACAAGTTTGACACGCTGAAAGAAAGCTATTATTTATCTAATGCCTTCCTTGTTGAAGGACGTAAATGGTATTCTTTATCTTATATTTGGAATCTTTGCTTTTATATCAGAATTTCAAATGGTTTTAACTTTTATGAGTTTAGTAGACTCATGTCATTAGCATTAAATATATATATATATATTTTTCTGGATATATATAGGAAGTTGTGGCTCTATCCAAGGGGAAGATCAGACATTAATGCAACCTCAGATCACGGCTTCTTGTCTCTCTATCTCCGACCGGATGATTCAGAAATCGTTACTCCTAACCGAAAATTGTACGCAAAATACAAGCTGCGAATAAGGGACCAAGTCAATAGCAATCACCTTGAAACAACATGTCAGGGATCATCTCTTGATCAATCCTTCATGTGAAAAGATTATTTATCTTTTGCTGTTTGAGGTTGAAAAGATTATAACAAAACTCTTATCTTGCAGTTGAGTATTGGTTCTCTAACAGTACCGTTGGCTTTGGTTCCGCGACCTTTTCGTCTCTGAAATATCTCAAGGATCCGTCAAATTGCTACTTAGTGGATGATGCTTTGTTCGCTGAATGCAAAATTGATGTGATATCTGCAGTGAAGGATTTCTCCTGATGATCTAATTGGAGACACAAATTAGCTATATTACTAAATATGCAATAATTCAGTGTTGTAAGAAAGATATATATATAAAATTGTTATAAACTGACTTGCATGACCACCTTTAGCCGCCATACTAGCCGTCATAATTAATCCGCCGTAGCCGTCAATTATGACGGCCTGTAGTCGTCATAATTGACCGTCCTTAGCCATCATTTACGACGGCCTGTAGCTAGCCTCCTTTGTACTCCTATATATATGGATATCCTTCAAGGCTTTCATTAATGGAATTTCTAAAATGCTTCTCTCTCATGTTCAAGATCTCTCTCTCTTTCCTTCTCTCTCTCTCTCTCTCTCTTCTCTCTTTGTCTTTCGCTCTCTCTCTTTTCATAAGTTTCATAACACGTTATCAGCACGAGGTTTTGTTGATTCTGAAGCTAGTGGTCTTCTCATTCAACACGAGGTTCTGTTAATTATGAAGTTAGTGGTCTTCTAATTCAAGTAAGTTTTTCAATATATTATTTGCAATCCACAAGGTGAGTATTAAAGATTATATTCTTTATTATTACTTGATAAAATTCTATATTTATTCATATAGTTTATATACAAGTTCTATTTATTTTTTATACTTATTATGAATTATTGATGATAAGATTCATCTTGGAATAGAAATTGAGTATCCCTGAATGATTGCTTTAAACCAATAATTTTATTGAGTATCTCATAATAAAGGATCTATTAATGCACCTGAAGTTGCATAATTGAAATTGTGTAGAGAAAAGCCACTAAAGAATATATGTTTAAAATGAATGTCTCGAATGTGCTCCTGAAATAGCAATATCGAGTGTAAAAGTTCACAATATATTCTAAATTTATATCTGGTCTTCTAATGGCTAAGCAAAATAATGAGATTTTGTTAAGAAATCATTAGTCACGTCCTACTAGTTCCACATCATTCCTAGAAGTGAATGATATTGGATTTATATCATTCTTAGAAGAGAATGATATAAATCTTTCAAAGAAACCAAGAGATTGGACGTGGTGATGAATATCTTTATAGTACTTCTATGATTTCGGGCTAGAAGCTCGTATTGGAAAAACTATCAGCTTTCTCTTTGAGATGATATTATACAACTATTGAATCAAATATTATGATGCATCAAAATGATATGATTCAAAATATTTGTATGCTTTTCATGATTATCTTGATCATTCGAAATCAATTACGATAAGTCGAATAATTTTCCTACGGACGTCTATAAAAGAACCAGAAGATTCTTTTACTATAAAGTCTTTCTACCATGAGTGGAAAGAAAAATTTGCTAGAAGCAAATAAAATGAAATAATTCGACGTTATCTTGATTATCATAGATGAACTGGAAGTTCAGATATAATTAATTTATGAATGAATAAGATAAAAATGTCTCATATTCTAGCTACTAAAATCCCAGCAAGGATTGAAGTCCTCGTAGGACAATTAAGAAATTTAGCAGTCTAATGAACGTAAGACATGTCTAAAAGCATGAGAGACTTATTGATACAAAAGATAAAGTATCCCAAAAGAGAAAAGCACAAAGAAAAGAAATTGGTGCTCCTAAAGAGGCCGTACCCACAAAACAAGCAATAAGATCCATCCAAACTTTCTGTACAAAATTCTCTCATAATAAAACTCCTGAAGAGTACCTCCTGAAGAGATTTTTCATGAAATGTCTTCCCTTGAAGAGGGACAGGTACCTGAAAATAACGAGATCTGGATACATTTCATGAGTAATGGAGAAATTCTGGATAGAAATAAAACTGTTGTCGACAACGTATTTTCATATAAGATGGCACTTGACATTATCAGAAGTAATGAAGAAATTGAGCCAAAAACCGTCGAAGAATACCGACGTAAAAATATTGGCCAAAAAAATAGAAAGAAACAATTTCTGTAGAATTGATATCACTAATAAAATGTGATACATATGGACTTGTAGTCCAAACACCTAAGAAGTGATGCTTGTTGAATATCAGTGGGTATTTGTATAAAGGAAATGAAAATGTGATAAATAAATCACGAGTATGTTTCCCGCAGAAATAATATTGATATGCTTTTGAAGTGGATGAAATTATATTGAGATTTTTATTAGCTTGATAGTTACCGAGAGTTTGGATATGCATGATTAACTGCATATTTATATGGATCACTAGATATGAAATGCATGAACATATAGTCCTGAAGTACTTATTCTATCAAGTTTTAAAAATCCTTATATGATCTAAAACAATCTAAATGCATGTAAAACAAGCTATTTTCCATATATTTTCAGTATTTATATTAGCTTTTATTACAATTTATATAGATGATTTAAATGTCATTGAGACTCCAGAAGAGCTCATGAAAACTGCATATATTTGAAATATAAATTAGAAACCCTTTCGGCTTCGAGGGGGAGATGAATGAAATTATTAGTTCTGAAATACATTATCTTAAATGCAATTAGTATTTCAGATTCATATTTTGGTTTTGTAACAAATGTGCATTATTAAAGGAGAAATAAAATGGAGCACACAGAACATCTACCAGAAGATAGAAACACAATATGAATATTTGTGAAATATTATTTTATTATCTCGAAACAAAATTACAGAAATTTGAGACTCTTCGCTCATTCTTTAAACGATCTTGCTCTTCAAAAATTTGCATGACATCCCTGTCTAAAGGAGTAGGCAATCGAAAAGAAGAGTTAAGCAAGGATTTTAATTTCCTATTCTCTTGCTTTATTGCTCCTATCTTCATGTTGGACTCCAGAAGAAGTCGCTGAAGGATAGAAATTTTCTCATTGAGTTTGTCAACATCATAAGTTTTGGATTGTAGTCGCTGAGAAAATGCGACAATAGTTGATGAGTATCGGGTACCGAGACTCACAAGCTCGTAGATAGCTTCAACATCTGACTTATTAGTCAGATCATTATTGTATTGCACTATAGCACCTACGGTAGAAGCAGAAACAACTGGTGAACAAGGTGTAGAATACCTCATATATTGGTCACGAGAAGATTGTTGGGCCATTGCAGAGTAAGAATGCAGAAAGAGATTGCAGAGTAAGAATGCAGACTAATTACAGAAGATGGGATGCAAATGAAGATGAGCTGAATATTTCTTTTATAGAGAAAATCATGAAAGTAAGACAAAATTATATATATTGATAAAGGATACGCTAAACACAGATATCCTACAGTTATTTACTAGGCCATGNAAGTTTTGGATTGTAGTCGCTGAGAAAATGCGACAATAGTTGATGAGTATCGGGTACCGAGACTCACAAGCTCGTAGATAGCTTCAACATCTGACTTATTAGTCAGATCATTATTGTATTGCACTATAGCACCTACGGTAGAAGCAGAAACAACTGGTGAACAAGGTGTAGAATACCTCATATATTGGTCACGAGAAGATTGTTGGGCCATTGCAGAGTAAGAATGCAGAAAGAGATTGCAGAGTAAGAATGCAGACTAATTACAGAAGATGGGATGCAAATGAAGATGAGCTGAATATTTCTTTTATAGAGAAAATCATGAAAGTAAGACAAAATTATATATATTGATAAAGGATACGCTAAACACAGATATCCTACAGTTATTTATTAGGCCGTGAAATTAAAAGCAGCTTGCCCCTACTCTATTTGAAGTTGGACTTTTTCAGATATTCAGGGCGAGTTTAAATGCAGCTTGTCCTTATTCTCTAAGTATTTGGACTTCTTCAAATATCCGTTGCTGATGATTCTGAAGATCACGGGCATACTGTTTTAGCGCCTCCTCCTTCAGTTTATTGTTCTTATGACTCTTCGCAGAGAGCTTCTAACGCAATTAAGATATTTGATTATTGAGTTGGTTAAGCTCATTCAGTTTAGCTAATAACCTCCAAGACATGGTCATACCAGAGGCAAAATATTGAGCACTAAGAAATCTTGATTCTGAAACGACATCAGAATAAATCCTTCCAGAAAAATGAATCTCTGCTCCTATCATAAGAGCAACATCCTCAGAGAGTAAAAGGAAGGACAAAGCATCTCTATTGCTTCACAGCGTCTCTTGTGAAGCATCTCTCTACAAGGGACAAGAGATGTAGTATCATAGCCCTGCGGCGCCTGACAGCTCCAGAAAAGGTATAAAATCATGCGGTGCTTGTCTGGTCTAAAAAGGTGGCCACCGTTTTTGTTGAATATGGAGGTTGGCAGCTTAATTTTGATGACTTCTCCACTAACTATGTTATTTACAAGCGATGCATGAGAAACGACAGGAAATTACTTGGGAAAATAAAACTCTTTCCCAATTTGATCATCGTACAAATGAATGTAAACTAGAGGTTCAAAAGATTATTCATTTGCAGTTGCAAATGAATTACCGGATGTATTTACTGACACTAAAGGTGTGGTAAAATCATATATTCCTGCTGTTAATGTTCTAGCAAGGATTACAGTCCTGAAGGACAAGTTGCCAAAACAGCATACGTGAGTCTAAGATACGCATGAAGTGTGGACGGCCTATTAGTGCAAAGGACAAAATTCCTCAGAAGAGAAAATACAAAATGAATTTGGTACTCCTGAAGAGTCCATAACTTTTATATGGACAAATCATCCCCTGATTACTCAAATGTTGTTCAATCATTTGATGTGCAAAAAGCCCATTTCAGTCCTTGTGAAGACGATGAAGAAATTCTAGATCTTGAAGTACTTATCTTATGCAATTAAAGCCCTGATGTATCTTGAAAATTGCACTCGATCTGATATTGCATTTTCAGTTAATTTACTTGCAAGATATAGTTCTGCACCAACTCAAAGACATTGGAATGATATTAAACATGTCATTCGTTACCTTCGAGGTACGATTGATATGGAATTATTTTATCAACATGGATCAAGTCCACAATTAGTTGGATATGCGGATGCAGGTTATCTTTCAGATTCACACAGAGAGATCATTGCAATTCATGAGAAGAAATGTGAAATTGATGTCAGCAGATATGATCAAGTGATAATTTGGCAGATTTATTCACTAAAGCATTACCAACTGCATATTTAAGAAGATTGTGCAGAACATTGGAATGCGGAAACTTGAAGACCTATTATCATGCACTTTTCAGGGGGAGTAAAGTCTTAAATACTTGTGCTGATTGTACTCTTTTTCCTTCGCTAAGGTTTTATCCCACTGGGTTTTCCTTTGCAAGGTTTTAATGAGACAATTTTAAAGCACTTGGCGATATACATGAATATTGTACTCTTTTTCATTCGCCATTGATTTTTTTTCCACTGAGTTTTTCCTTGGCAAGGTTTTAACAAGGCATATTTTTTATATGTGGTCATCCAAAGGGGGAGTGTTATAAACTGACTTGTATGACAACCTTTAGCCGTCATAATTGACCCGCCCGTAGCCGTCAATTATGACGGCCCGTAGTCGTTATAATTGACCGCCCGTAGCCGTCATAATTGACTATCTTTAGCGTCAATTATGACGGCCCGTAGTCGTCATAATTGACCGTCCTTAGCTATCATTTACGACGGCCTGTAACTTTTTTGTACTCCTATATATATGGGTATCATTCAAGGCTTTTATTAATGGAATTTCTAAAATGCTTCTCTCTCATGTTCAAGATCTCTCTCTCTTTCCTTCTCTCTCTCTCTTTGTCTTTTGCTTTCTCTCTTTTCATAAGTTTCATAACAAAATTTTAATTTTAAGAGCAACAAAAATCAAAGCCATCCAATATCCTAAACCATGAAATGGCCTTGTTTGGATTTCAAGTTCATCTCAACTCATCTAATTTAATTATTATAATTTTCTCAAATTTCAATATAAATATAATAAACAATTTAATTTTTTTTAAATTTTATAATAATAATAATATTAAAAAATAATATTCTAATAATTTTTTATTCAACTTTCATCTCATCTCAACTTAATCCAACTCTGCTCAATTTAACATCCAAATACAGCCATATATGTATCTCTTGAAATGCACTAGTACGATTCATCTAATTTATTATTATCGACTATATAAAATATTTTTTAATGAGTTAGTTACATAATCTACATTAATAATTCATTTAATTTTAATTTAGTAAAATAAATAAATTTGGTTATTAATTTATTTGAAAAAAAAGATAAAAAAATAATAATTGCACTAGACCGAACGGACCGAACCGAACCGATAGCAGACTGGTCTCTATAGATGTTCAGTCTGGTCTGGTCCGATATGAGGAAAATGATGGATCCATCACGGCCCTAGGACTAGACCAATTTACATCCGTAGTTTCAAATGCCAATACGACCTAATGGGCAATTCATATATATAAATAAATATATTAATTATTCTTGTATTATTCATATATATTTTGCATTCGTTGTTGGGTTTCTGAGTTGGCTTCCTACGTACTGATCATTTAGCTCCAATAAAAAAGAAAAATCCTGGCATTTTCACATATTATTCATGAATTATCTCGGGAAAAGCTGGCCCTCAAGAATATACATGACTTAGACCGATTTGTTTTTTTCTTTCCAAAAACACTAATATTAATTAGGATATATGAGAAACTAAGGATCGATCGATGTGAAAAATTGATTGCCAATTAATTTTATGGTCTTAAATATTTGATGGTTGATATATATAATACACTGTGATCATTTTGAAAAGTAAAAATACTGTACTCGCGCGCATATAAGTAGCTAAGGTGCCAGTGGCCAGCAAATTAATGAAAAATGCCACAAATTAATGACTTGTTGCCACCCATTTTTATACTATATATAATTTGTGATCAAAGTTGCTGCCAGAAAAACTGAGATATCATCATGTTGTAGCGATATTGAAGAAAATTATATATATATAGAAAAACCTGGAAAATAATTTGTAGTGAGATTTTTTATTTTATTTTTAAAAGTAAGCAATTAGCTAGTACTCAGGCAAGAGGAGTAAATAAAGTGCCATCCGGCAATACTGTCAAAACCCCAAGGTAGGAGGCCACGGGCCATGCCTTGACCAGACCCGCCCGTGCTAGGACAGCACACCAGCAGCACTGTTGGCGTACTTGATTGCCCACAGACCGAGCCCTTGGTGAATGCTAGGCCATGGTCACCCCCCATCAGGCAGCGAACAGTCAGCGCGCGCATGCAAGCGAGGTTGTCAAACCATGCTTAGCGCACGGCTAGACTACACGCACTGTCACAGCCCCCAGGAGATTTGCCTGGGACCACACCTCGACACGACTTATGGAGGGTCAGGACAGTCACATGGCTAGTCTGCTTGCATGCCTTGGCTCAAACCATGGCACACGGCGGGCGACCGTGGAGGCTACTGACCGCGCGCAGACCATGCGTGCAGGCTTGCGCGTGCCCTTGAGCATGCATCTGCGCGCATGCATGCATGCCCCCACACCACCTAGCGAGGCCAGTGATGTGCCCCCACAAGCACGCCATCTAGCTCACGGCTCCAGCCCGTGCCTTGCAGAGCAGGTTAGTGGCATGCCTCGCGGCATGCCATCCAGCGCATGGCTCCAGCCCATGCCTTGCAACTTAGCGCCCAGGCCACCAGCCTGGGCCATGCCGTGCACCATCATGGCTTACCTTCAGCAAGCCATGCCCACCATGCCGTGCACCATCATGGCTCACCTTCAGCAAGCCATGCCCATCATGCCGTGCACCACCAGGCTACCATCAGCTAGCCATGCCGCACCACCCTGGCTCACCATCAGCCAGCCATGCCGCCACCACCATGGCTCACCACCCACAAGCCATGACCGCACCACCTGACCATGGACCAACCTGACCACCGTGCACCACCTAGCCCACCATGGGCCATGCATGCCACGGCTAGCCTTGGTCCATGACCATTATCTTGTTTATTTTATTTGCTTTAATTATTTATTTCTTAGGGACCTATTGGGGGTTTCCACTTTGTTTTTCCTATAAATAGGACCTCCTTCATTTGCTTGAGGATTATCTTCTGGCAAACTCATAGAGGGAAGACTATTGTTTGAGAGATCACAAACTGGTGCCTTTGCACTTAGGATTTTTGGGTGCAATTCGTGAATAAGTGTGATTCAATCTATCTTGTTCTTGTAACTTGGTGCAATTCATGAATCCAAGTTGTGTTTATCAATCTATAAGGTTTATTCATTACTTGTGCAATCGTGAATCAAGTATTGATTATCCTTTTTATGTGTTTGTTCATTCAAGTTCATTAGTATTTTGCTATTGTTCTTGAGTGTTCTTCGTTGTTCTTGAGTGTTCTTCATTCTTGAGTGTTCATCATTGTTCTTGAGTGTTCTTCATTGTTCATGCATGTTCTTCATTGTGTTCATGCGTGTTCATCATTGTTCTTGAGGTGTTTATAGTGAGTTTTGCTCATCTAATCCATACAAGCCCCAAAATTGCCCAACACTTGTGTTTGTCAACTTTCCATAATAGTTGGCTTCATCTTCAATCCTAGCCATCCATCTTTCATCTTCCAAACCCTAAACACATCTTCCCAAACCCTAAACCATTTTCCAAGTGGCGCCTCCATTAGCACACACTTGTGCCGTGCGCCCATCACCCTTGAACCACACCATCCCTCTTCATTTTCCATCACTCCATACACCCATCTTAGCCTAAACACTTAACTCCACCATCCCCAAGTGGTCATATTGACCACCTTTGCATGTGAGCCAAGTAAGAGAGAAACCAAGGTTTGGTCATCACAAGGCCACCATTGGCGTGGAGGACTTGGTGTTTTGGGTCTAGACCGAGGACCCCAACACGCACGCCTAGTGCGAGTGTGCAGCGTGCACGCATGGGCTACGCATGCATGGCCTAGGCGCCTGCGCAGCGCACGCATGCACGCCCACTTTGGAGTTGATGGTGCGGCTGCCCAGCAGGCCCACGCATGTTGGCATGCGCTCAACCGCCTTGGCCTTGGCCAACTGCCGGCCCTTGACCAGGGCCATGCTGATCAACGCCCTGGCTTTGGCCAGGGCCTTGCTACCAAGCCCAGGCACCATAGCTGGGCATGCCGACCAACGCCCAGGCCCCACTGGCCTGGGCCATGCAGCAGCCTGCATGCTCGAACCCACCACGGTCCAACCCAGCGACTCACCAATGAGCGCCAACCCACACAACCTGGGCCACACATGCAAGGACCATGGACCAGCCAAGGCTAGCCCGGCAGGCCAACCTGAAGACCCACACACACAAGCAAGCAGCCCATGCTGTGAGTCATCCAGGCCACCCATAGGCCACTGACAGCATGAGGCCTTAACCAGGAGGCGTGGAACCAGCAACCATTTTCCTTTGTAATTATTTTATTTGCTTTCTAGTATAAGTTAGGCACTAGGATATCAGTTATCTTTATCTTTGAACAATTGGACGAATTTGGCTTGTAAGCCCCCTTAGACACATTGGTGCTTTGTCACTTAGGCTCCATTGGGTGCAATCCGTGAATCCCAAAGGAGAAGGCTCACCCTGTGCAATTCATATCCTACAGTTATTTATTAGGCCGTGAAATTAAAAGCAGCTTGCCCCTACTCTATTTGAAGTTGGACTTTTTCAGATATTCAGGGCGAGTTTAAATGCAGCTTGTCCTTATTCTCTAAGTATTTGGACTTCTTCAAATATCCGTTGCTGATGATTCTGAAGATCACGGGCATACTGTTTTAGCGCCTCCTCCTTCAGTTTATTATTCTTATGACTCTTCGCAGAGAGCTTCTAACGCAATTAAGATATTTGATTATTGAGTTGGTTAAGCTCATTCAGTTTAGCTAATAACCTCCAAGACATGGTCATACCAGAGTCAAAATATTGAGCACTAAGAAATCTTGATTCTGAAACGACATCAAAATAAATCCTTCCAGAAAAATGAATCTCTGCTCCTATCATAAGAGCAACATCCTCAGGAGAGTAAAAGGAAGGACAAAGCATCTCTATTGCTTCACAGCGTCTCTTTTGAAGCATCTCTCTACAAGGGACAAGAGATGTAGTATCATAGCCATGCGGCGCCTGACAGCTCCAAAAAGGGTATAAAATCATGCGGTGCTATCTGGTCTAAAAAGGTGGCCACCGTTTTTGTTGAATATGGAGGTTGGCAGCTTAATTTTGATGACTTCTCCACTAACTATGTTATTTACAAGCGATGCATGAGAAACGACAGGAAATTACTTGGGAAAATAAAACTCTTTCCCAATTTGATCATCGTACAAATGAATGTAAACTAGAGGTTCAAAAGATTATTCATTTGCAGTTGCAAATGAATTACCGGATGTATTTACTGACACTAAAGGTGTGGTAAAATCATATATTCCTGCTGTTAATGTTCTAGCAAGGATTACAGTCTCTGAAGGACAAGTTGCCAAAACAGCATACGTGAGTCTAAGATACGCATGAAGTGTGGACGGCCTATTAGTGCAAAGGACAAAATTCCTCAGAAGAGACAAATACAAAATGAATTTGGTACTCCTGAAGAGTCCATAACTTTTATATGGACAAAGTTCATCCCCTGATTACTCAAATGGTTGTTCAATCATTTGATGTGCAAAAAAGCCCATTTAGTCATTGTGAAGACGATGAAGAAATTCTAGATCTTGAAGTACCTTATCTTATAATTAAAGCCCTGATGTATCTTGAAAATTGCACTCGATCTGATATTGCATTTTCAGTTAATTTACTTGCAAGATAAAGTTCTGAACCAACTCAAAGACGTTGAAACGATATTAAACATGACATTCGTTACTTTCGAGGTACGATTGATATGGAGTTATTTTATCAACATGGATCAAGTCCACAATTAGTTGGATATGCGGATGCAGGTTGTCTTTCAAGATTTACACAGAGAGATCATTGCAATTCATGAGAAGAAATGTGAAATTGATGTCTAGCAGATATGATCAAGTGATAATTTGGCAGATTTATTCATTAAAGCATTACCAACTGCGATATTTAGGAAGATTGTGCAGAACATTGGAATGCGGAAACTTGAAGACCTATTATCATGCACTTTTCAGGGGGAGGAAGGTCTTAAATACTTGTGCTGATTGTACTCTTTTTCCTTCGCTAAGGTTTTATCCCACTGGGTTTTCCTTTGCAAGGTTTTAATGAGACAATCTTAAAGCACTTGGCGATATACATGAATATTGTACTCTTTTTCCTTCGCCATTGATTTTTTTTCCATTGGGTTTTTCCTTGGCAAGGTTTTAACGAGGCATATTTTTTATATGTGGTCATCCAAAGGNATCAGCAGAAGATAATGTTCGGCATTTAGTCTATCTGTTAGAAAATGCTATCCTTAACCTTCCTGAAGGTCAAGAACAAATGTCATGGTTGATAGATTTCACTGGATTTTCATTGAACACCAGCGTCTCTGTCAAAACAGCACGTGAGATCACTAACATTTTACAAAACCACTACCCCGAGAGGCTTGCGGTTGCAATTTTGTACAGTCCACCAAGGGTTTTTCAAGCATTATGGAAGGTTTGGACTTCTGCTCTGTTTCCTTCTGGCTTTCTACTGCCTGCATATTGTTGTTTCTTTAGACTTTCTTTGTCTGAATTGAAGTTTGGCGATACTTTACTCCCTGTATGAAACTTTGAAAATCAGTGCTTATTTATTTTTCTTATTGTGTACAATTGTACTCAATTAGATTAGAACCTGCATTTTTGTCCTGTTTTAGCAGTCTTGATTACTTGGGCACTTAGTGTGCCCGTACCTAAAGTGTTACGTTGCCAGAGAAATCTCCCATTATCAAACTCTAGTAGGGATGTGGAAGTCCAAAGGTTGACAGTAGATTTTCCTTTTTCTTTTCCTTCTATTGCTATATGAAATTCTGGACGTGTTTCTGGTATTTCATTTTAGATGAGATTTCCTTTGAGTACAGAATCAAACTTACTGTAGCACCCTGCATTTATCTTCTGTCTCTATCCTTTGTACCTGCTAGATCTTGCATTAATGAAGTGCGCGCTATTTTCAATTTTAATAGGCTGTCAAATACTTCTTGGATCCGAAGACATTTCAGAAGGTGACGTTTGCATACCCCAAATATAAAGAAAGTTTAGAGCTGATGAAGACGTTCTTCGATGTAGAAAATCTTCCAAGCGAGTTTGGGGGAAAAGCCACCCTAAAATACGATCACGAGGAGTTCTCACGATTGATGGCTCAGGATGATGTAAAAACTGCCAAGTTTTGGGGACTTGATGAGAAGCCCCAGCACATTATGAATGCCACTGAGGACAGAGGTGACACAGAAAGCATGTAAAACATTTGCACCTCCAGCTAGCTGAGTGCGTATACTAATGCTCAGAATAATGCACATAAAACTAAGATATGACAAATTGATGCTGGGAACAGGGAAATGATGCTCAGAATAAAAGATGCCGCCATTTCTTTCTTCTACTTATCTCTAACCATGAGGGAAGACTTGTGTTCTTGATGTCACCGAACTGCATGAAAACAAGATGTAATTTTCATTTAAATACTATTGTGGACCATGCTTGAGTTCGTGGTTTACACATCCACTATGACTGCATTGATACCATGTATCTGAATGACCATTTGATTTATCTAATCTTTATCTTACACTTTACCTTGTGAAAACTTACGTGTCTTATACAACGTGAGATGCATAATACATACATTACTATAATAGGGTGAATGAAATATGATAATGAATTATGATGAATGATGTACTTGTAGATATCATAACATGTTTGGTACATAAACATTAGCTTCCAAAGAACTAATTTTAATAGTAATAATAATAATATAATTAGCTAACGTATGTTCATCCTAATTTATGATCGAGCTACTTACCTCACAACGTTAATCTAATATTTTTGACATGAAATTGATCACGTTAACTACAAGAAAGAGAAAATGTGAGGGATGTTGTGAGAGAAATGAGGCAGTCGGTTATTGGCATGGTGAACATGGTGTTGAATTGGATATTTTGGGTTCGACTACTGCACTTTCAGAGGTTTATGATTTTTTTCAAATAACAGATAGAAGGAAAGATATTTATAGGGAGATTTGGGAGAGGGTACCGATGAATTCGAGTTCGAGTTGGAGTCGGTTGTGATCATTCAAGAAGAGAGTTTGAATTAGAAAACATGATCTAGTAGGCATAGGAAACTTCAATTAGTGATAATTTTAAATTCAAATAAATTTCTAATGGCGGATTTATAAATCCTAAAAGTTGTCTAAATCGTTTAATAAATAATAAATGAGAATTAACTTAGTCATTGAACCCAATTAAAAATCTTAATCAATAATAATAATTTATCACTTGTGGGCTTATCCAGTATGACCAATTAAATATAGTTTAGACCTAATAAAAATTATCAATACTCCGGCCTTAGAATTTTTGGGTCGGGTTGTTACAAGTTCTCTTAACATGTGTGTAAACTTTATAAATCAATTTATGGTCTCAAACAAGCTCTTAGAGCCTGGTTCAATAAACTTGCTCCAACTTTTATAAGTCTCGAGTTTGTAGAATCCCAAGTTGACTAATCACTCTTCATTCTTCACAAGTCCACCTAATAAAAATTATCAATACTCCAGCCTTAAAATTATTGGGTCGGGTCGTTAAAAGTTCTCTTAACATGTGTGTAAACTTCATAAATCAATTTATGATCTCAAACAAGCTCCTAAAGCCTGGTTCAATAAACTTGCTCCAACTTTTATCAGTCTCGAGTTTGAAGAATCCCAAGTTGACTAATCACTCTTCATTCTTCACAAGTCCAACATCCACCTATTTCTTTTAACCTACATGGATGATATTATAGTCACTGAGAATAATCTACCTACAATCATTAATTTCATTGTTTGTTTGAAAACTACGTTTGCCATGAAAGACCTTGGGTATTTGCACTTTTTCTTGGGCATACAAGTTCAACACACAAGTCATAGACTATTCTTATCTCAGTCAAAATATGTGGTAGATTTACTTGGTAGAGCTAAAATGACAGGGGCTAAAATAGCCAAGACACCACTCCCTGCAAGCTTCAAGTTATCTCATCATGATGGTGACCTTATTAACAACATGTATGAGTTTAGGCAACTGGTAGGAGCATTACAATATTGTACCTTGACCAAACTAGATATCTCTTTCTCTGTCAACCAATTGTGCCAATTCATGCATAATCCTACCCCCACACCTTGGATAGTAGCTAAACGAGTTCTCGTTACCTAAAGGGCACCATCAACCATGGACTGAATTTTGGAAAAGGCTTAGCTCAGCTCCATGCTTACACTGATCTAGGTTGGATAGGAAACTATTTTGGACCTTGTCTCATCAGCTAGAGTGCTAAGAAACATCTTGTTGTGTCTAAATCTAGCATTGAGATTGAGTATCGCTCTCTTGCATTATGCACTACAGAGCTATTTCGACTTAGGATGCTGTCAAGGAGTTGCAAATCTCTATCACACTTTTAACAACTCTATGGTGTGATAACTTAGAAGCATTATCTTTGGTATCCAACCCCATGTTCAATTCTTGTACCAAGCATGTAGAAGTGGACTACTACCACTTCATCTTAGATAAGTTGCCAAAAAGGACATTGTCACTTGCTATCTTCCCACACATGACTAAGTTACTGATATCTTCACTAAATGACTCATATCTTCCCGATTTATCCTTCTTTGGGACAAGCTAAGGGTGTGTTCCCCACTATTAGGTCGTGGGGGGTTGTTAAGATACAATCATCCAGCAATGCTCCAGACATGCAAGTAGATATTAAGGTAAACTCTTGTCTAGCTCTGGCGCACTTTCCATAAAAGATTGTGAAGATGTGCAAGGCAAGGTTCCCTTAAAGGAAAGTAACACAACTTGCTCAGAAGATATATCCTCAAATCATTATGCTATTATTACATATTTTCCTCCTTAAATTAGTTGCAACAAAAGCTAATTACCTAATTTTGGAAGACGGGGGCGATCCGACCCGATTTTATTGTTGATACTAGAAAACATTTGACTACCATTCTTTACAAAAAATAAAAATCCTTCTAACCAATTCTCGATAATTTCTTAATGGCACAAAGTCGGCTGGAAGTGCACGGATGAACCCATTAAAATGCATGATATTTTTAATTCTTAGACTTTTAAATCTTGAATATGATGTCGCATGACGACTTCTTGATCTATTTGTTTATTTTTAGTCACATTAATTTTGTGTTGTTATAGAATATAAATGGGAGTTGGATGTAAATGAGGAAATTATTATATTGGCATATTTTGATTAAAAAAAAAGTTTAGTCTAAATGAGTTGCAATTAATTTGAAGAAATTTTGGTTCGATATAAAATAAAATAAAGTGTAATTGGCCACATTGAAGGTTGAATTGAAGGCTCAAGCCAAGTCTTATAGAAATCTTGCCTGATCTACTCTTAACCTTGCCTTGGGTGAAACTGTGATATATGAAACATTAAAAAACATACAAATAAAAATAACAAAATTATGCTACTATCGGGTAAACAGGTCAGAAAAACCGGTCATGTCGGGTAAGCCGCGGCCTTTTTGTTCAGCCCAAATTTTATGTGAGTTTTTAGTATAAAATAAAAATTTATGAATAGAAAAAGGAAACTTAAAACTGAAGGACACGATAATATCAATGTTATAAAAATTCCTCACCTCTCCTTATTTTACTAATCATCCAAGTTACTTGCTTCTCGTTTGATTCCAATATTCTTCTTCATTCGTCACATATTATGTATTCTAACTTGATTCCATTCTTTTTCTTAACTTTATAGCTCTGTTAATTCTATAATTCCTTGACTAACTCCGCAACCACACAATTAGAATATATCAGGATCAGAAAATCAGTTCTCCAATGCATATTTATAATAAGGATGACCATGCATGAAGGAGAACAAAGAAGTGTTCAAAAGGAAAACATGGAATTAGATAAAGCATGCCATTCTCTGCCTGCTGACATCGATAAAAATGGTATACATGCATGATTCTCTCTCTCTCTCTCTCTCTGTGGTTTGATTTTTAGACGTATCAATATTGGTTTCATTTTGTTTTCTTAATCATATAATATATTAAAAAAAATTAGTTATATATATATTTAGAATAATGTTATATAAATCCAGCCACTTAAAACTTATAATCCTGACTTTGTCGGTTTTATAAAACCATGTATAATATCCCATCCATTAGAAGTCAGAACAGAAAATAAAATATTATATTAATATTTATTACATTGGCGATGTGCGCCCAATTACGTAAAGTTAATGACATTTTCAATAGTAAGATTTTTAGTAAACTGATATATATCTTTTGTATCAGGAGTTGTAAGATCAATCAGAGATCTTCCACCAGCTCATTACACATTTCAAATCAAGAATTTCTCAGTGCTGTTTGAGGCAGAGGTTGAGAAATGTGAATCGGGCCAGTTCGAAGTTGGCGGCTACAATTGGTACTTTTTAAAGATATATCCATCTCTCAGTTGTTTTTGTTTTTTGTTTTTTTTTATAATTATTATTTAAAATAAAAATAAATAAATCCAACCATTTTCATTTGCATTTCCATTTCCAGGAGATTGGTACTCCAAACAAATGGGAAGAAGAATAGTAAAAGTCACATCTCGTTATATTTGGCAATAGAAAATCAAAATACTCTTTCGCTTGGATGGGAGGCTTACGTAAACTTCAGATTCTTTGTGTTTGATCAAATACGAAACAAGTACCTGTGTATTCAAGGTAGGTTTCTAGCATTTAATATTCTTTAAGAAGATTTACAAATTCAATGGTAAATATTAAATAAATGAGACAAACAGATAAAGTTTTTGCATGCACAATACTTTTGTTGTCTATATATATATATATATATATACACACCCATGATTTACGTCTTTCTTCAGCTTTACATCTTTAATTTATTTGGACAATTTTTTAATAAATATTTACTCTTTTATACATATAAAGATAAGTTAAATTTAAATTTAAAGCTTAGCATGGGATTTTCTTTATATATATCATGCCTATTCTTTTGGGATATTTATTTTGATAGTTGAAAATTTCCCGTAAACATGAACAATTTTGATGCAGATGGGAGTATAAGACGTTTCCATAACTTAAAGCCTGAATGGGGGCTTGCTCAATTACTTTCTCATGACAACCTCAACGATCCTTTAAATGGTTATATTGTTGACAATTCCTGCATTCTTGGAGCTGAAGTTTTTGTCATCAAAGGTATTGGCAAGGGGGTGTGCCTATCTATGATAAATCAACCTCAAATCAATTATTTCACTTGGAGGGTTGACAAGTTTGACACGCTGAAAGAAAGCTATTATTTATCTAATGCCTTCCTTGTTGAAGGACGTAAATGGTATTCTTTATCTTATATTTGGAATCTTTGCTTTTATATCAGAATTTCAAATGGTTTTAACTTTTATGAGTTTAGTAGACTCATGTCATTAGCATTAAATATATATATATATATTTTTCTGGATATATATAGGAAGTTGTGGCTCTATCCAAGGGGAAGATCAGACATTAATGCAACCTCAGATCACGGCTTCTTGTCTCTCTATCTCCGACCGGATGATTCAGAAATCGTTACTCCTAACCGAAAATTGTACGCAAAATACAAGCTGCGAATAAGGGACCAAGTCAATAGCAATCACCTTGAAACAACATGTCAGGGATCATCTCTTGATCAATCCTTCATGTGAAAAGATTATTTATCTTTTGCTGTTTGAGGTTGAAAAGATTATAACAAAACTCTTATCTTGCAGTTGAGTATTGGTTCTCTAACAGTACCGTTGGCTTTGGTTCCGCGACCTTTTCGTCTCTGAAATATCTCAAGGATCCGTCAAATTGCTACTTAGTGGATGATGCTTTGTTCGCTGAATGCAAAATTGATGTGATATCTGCAGTGAAGGATTTCTCCTGATGATCTAATTGGAGACACAAATTAGCTATATTACTAAATATGCAATAATTCAGTGTTGTAAGAAAGATATATATATAAAATTGTTATAAACTGACTTGCATGACCACCTTTAGCCGCCATACTAGCCGTCATAATTAATCCGCCGTAGCCGTCAATTATGACGGCCTGTAGTCGTCATAATTGACCGTCCTTAGCCATCATTTACGACGGCCTGTAGCTAGCCTCCTTTGTACTCCTATATATATGGATATCCTTCAAGGCTTTCATTAATGGAATTTCTAAAATGCTTCTCTCTCATGTTCAAGATCTCTCTCTCTTTCCTTCTCTCTCTCTCTCTCTCTTTCTTCCTCTCCTCTTGTCTTTCGCTCTCTCTCTTTTCATAAGTTTCATAACACGTTATCAGCACGAGGTTTTGTTGATTCTGAAGCTAGTGGTCTTCTCATTCAACACGAGGTTATGTTAATTATGAAGTTAGTGGTCTTCTAATTCAAGTAAGTTTTTCAATATATTATTTGCAATCCACAAGGTGAGTATTAAAGATTATATTCTTTATTATTACTTGATAAAATTCTATATTTATTCATATAGTTTATATACAAGTTCTATTTATTTTTTATACTTATTATGAATTATTGATGATAAGATTCATCTTGGAATAGAAATTGAGTATCCCTGAATGATTGCTTTAAACCAATAATTTTATTGAGTATCTCATAATAAAGGATCTATTAATGCACCTGAAGTTGCATAATTGAAATTGTGTAGAGAAAAGCCACTAAAGAATATATGTTTAAAATGAATGCCTCGAATGTGCTCCTGAAATAGCAATATCGAGTGTAAAAGTTCACAATATATTCTAAATTTATATCTGGTCTTCTAATGGCTAAGCAAAATAATGAGATTTTGTTAAGAAATCATTAGTCACGTCCTACTAGTTCCACATCATTCCTAGAAGTGAATGATATTGGATTTATATCATTCTTAGAAGAGAATGATATAAATCTTTCAAAGAAACCAAGAGATTGGACGTGGTGATGAATATCTTTATAGTACTTCTATGATTTCGGGCTAGAAGCTCGTATTGGAAAAACTATCAGTTTTCTCTTTGAGATGATATTATACAACTATTGAATCAAATATTATGATGCATCAAAATGATATGATTCAAAATATTTGTATGCTTTTCATGATTATCTTGATCATTCGAAATCAATTACGATAAGTCGAATAATTTTCCTACGGACGTCTATAAAAGAACCAGAAGATTCTTTTACTATAAAGTCTTTCTACCATGAGTGGAAAGAAAAATTTGCTAGAAGCAAATAAAATGAAATAATTCGACGTTATCTTGATTATCATAGATGAACTGGAAGTTCAGATATAATTAATTTATGAATGTCAATAAGATAAAAATGTCTCATATTCTAGCTACTAAAATCCCAGCAAGGATTGAAGTCCTCGTAGGACAATTAAGAAATTTAGCAGTCTAATGAACGTAAGACATGTCTAAAAGCATGAGAGACTTATTGATACAAAAGATAAAGTATCCCAAAAGAGAAAAGCACAAAGAAAAGAAATTGGTGCTCCTAAAGAGGCCGTACCCACAAAACAAGCAATAAGATCCATCCAAACTTTCTGTACAAAATTCTCTCATAATAAAACTCCTGAAGAGTACCTCCTGAAGAGATTTTTCATGAAATGTCTTCCCTTGAAGAGGGACAGGTACCTGAAAATAACGAGATCTGGATACATTTCATGAGTAATGGAGAAATTCTGGATAGAAATAAAACTGTTGTCGACAACGTATTTTCATATAAGATGGCACTTGACATTATCAGAAGTAATGAAGAAATTGAGCCAAAAACCGTCGAAGAATACCGACGTAAAAATATTGGCCAAAAAAATAGAAAGAAACAATTTCTGTAGAATTGATATCACTAAGTAAAATGTGATACATATGGACTTGTAGTCCAAACACCTAAGAAGTGATGCTTGTTGAATATCAGTGGGTATTTGTATAAAGGAAATGAAAATGTGATAAATAAATCACGAGTATGTTTCCCGCAGAAATAATATTGATATGCTTTTGAAGTGGATGAAATTATATTGAGATTTTTATTAGCTTGATAGTTACCGAGAGTTTGGATATGCATGATTAACTGCATATTTATATGGATCACTAGATATGAAATGCATGAAACATATAGTCCTGAAGTACTTATTCTATCAAGTTTTAAAAATCCTTATATGATCTAAAACAATCTAAATGCATGTAAAACAAGCTATTTTCCATATATTTTCAGTATTTATATTAGCTTTTATTACAATTTATATAGATGATTTAAATGTCATTGAGACTCCAGAAGAGCTCATGAAAACTGCATCATATTTGAAATATAAATTAGAAACCCTTTCGGCTTCGAGGGGGAGATGAATGAAATTATTAGTTCTGAAATACATTATCTTAAATGCAATTAGTATTTCAGATTCATATTGGTTTTGTAACAAATGTGCATTATTAAAGGAGAAATAAAATGGAGCACACAGAACATCTACCAGAAGATAGAAACACAATATGAATATTTGTGAAATATTATTTTATTATCTCGAAACAAAATTACAGAAATTTGAGACTCTTCGTCATTCTTTAAACGATCTTGCTCTTCAAAAATTTGCATGACATCCCTGTCTAAAGGAGTAGGCAATCGAAAAGAAGAGTTAAGCAAGGATTTTAATTTCCTATTCTCTTGCTTTATTGCTCCTATCTTCATGTTGGACTCCAGAAGAAGTCGCTGAAGGATAGAAATTTTCTCATTGAGTTTGTCAACATCATAAGTTTTGGATTGAGTCGCTGAGAAAATGCGACAATAGTTGATGAGTATCGGGTACCGAGACTCACAAGCTCGTAGATAGCTTCAACATCTGACTTATTAGTCAGATCATTATTGTATTGCACTATAGCACCTACGGTAGAAGCAGAAACAACTGGTGAACAAGGTGTAGAATACCTCATATATTGGTCACGAGAAGATTGTTGGGCCATTGCAGAGTAAGAATGCAGAAAGAGATTGCAGAGTAAGAATGCAGACTAATTACAGAAGATGGGATGCAAATGAAGATGAGCTGAATATTTCTTTTATAGAGAAAATCATGAAAGTAAGACAAAATTATATATATTGATAAAGGATACGCTAAACACAGATATCCTACAGTTATTTATTAGGCCGTGAAATTAAAAGCAGCTTGCCCCTACTCTATTTGAAGTTGGACTTTTTCAGATATTCAGGGCGAGTTTAAATGCAGCTTGTCCTTATTCTCTAAGTATTTGGACTTCTTCAAATATCCGTTGCTGATGATTCTGAAGATCACGGGCATACTGTTTTAGCGCCTCCTCCTTCAGTTTATTGTTCTTATGACTCTTCGCAGAGAGCTTCTAACGCAATTAAGATATTTGATTATTGAGTTGGTTAAGCTCATTCAGTTTAGCTAATAACCTCCAAGACATGGTCATACCAGAGGCAAAATATTGAGCACTAAGAAATCTTGATTCTGAAACGACATCAGAATAAATCCTTCCAGAAAAATGAATCTCTGCTCCTATCATAAGAGCAACATCCTCAAGAGAGTAAAAGGAAGGACAAAGCATCTCTATTGCTTCACAGCGTCTCTTGTGAAGCATCTCTCTACAAGGGACAAGAGATGTAGTATCATAGCCCTGCGGCGCCTGACAGCTCCAGAAAAGGTATAAAATCATGCGGTGCTAGTCTGGTCTAAAAAGGTGGCCACCGTTTTTGTTGAATATGGAGGTTGGCAGCTTAATTTTGATGACTTCTCCACTAACTATGTTATTTACAAGCGATGCATGAGAAACGACAGGAAATTACTTGGGAAAATAAAACTCTTTCCCAATTTGATCATCGTACAAATGAATGTAAACTAGAGGTTCAAAAGATTATTCATTTGCAGTTGCAAATGAATTACCGGATGTATTTACTGACACTAAAGGTGTGGTAAAATCATATATTCCTGCTGTTAATGTTCTAGCAAGGATTGCAGTCCCTGAAGGACAAGTTGCCAAAACAGCAATACGTGAATCTAAGATACGCATGAAGTGTGGACGGCCTATTAGTGCAAAGGAAAAAATTCCTCAGAAGAGACAAATACAAAATGAATTTGGTACTCCTGAAGAGTCCATAACTTTTATATGGACAAAGTTCATCCCCTGATTACTCAAATGGTTGTTCAATCATTTGATGTGCAAAAAAGCCCATTTAGTCATTGTGAAGACGATGAAGAAATTCTAGATCTTGAAGTACCTTATCTTATAATTAAAGCCCTGATGTATCTTGAAAATTGCACTCGATCTGATATTGCATTTTCAGTTAATTTACTTGCAAGATAAAGTTCTGCACTAACTCAAAGACATTGAAATGATATTAAACATGTCATTCGTTACCTTCGAGGTACGATTGATATGGAGTTATTTTATCAACATGGATCAAGTCCACAATTAGTTGGATATGCGGATGCAGGTTGTCTTTCAAGATTTACACAGAGAGATCATTGCAATTCATGAGAAGAAATGTGAAATTGATGTCTAGCAGATATGATCAAGTGATAATTTGGCAGATTTATTCACTAAAGCATTACCAACTGCGATATTTAAGAAGATTGTGCAGAACATTGGAATGCGGAAACTTGAAGACCTATTATCATGCACTTTTCAGGGGGAGTAAAGTCTTAAATACTTGTGCTGATTGTACTCTTTTTCCTTCGCTAAGGTTTTATCCCACTGGGTTTTCCTTTGCAAGGTTTTAATGAGACAATTTTAAAGCACTTGGCGATATACATGAATATTGTACTCTTTTTCATTCGCCATTGATTTTTTTTCCACTGAGTTTTTCCTTGGCAAGGTTTTAACAAGGCATATTTTTTATATGTGGTCATCCAAAGGGGGAGTGTTATAAACTGACTTGTATGACAACCTTTAGCCGTCATAATTGACCCGCCCGTAGCCGTCAATTATGACGGCCCGTAGTCGTTATAATTGACCGCCCGTAGCCGTCATAATTGACTATCTTTAGTCGTCAATTATGACGGCCCGTAGTCGTCATAATTGACCGTCCTTAGCTATCATTTACGACGGCCTGTAACATTTTTTGTACTCCTATATATATGGGTATCATTCAAGGCTTTTATTAATGGAATTTCTAAAATGCTTCTCTCTCATGTTCAAGATCTCTCTCTCTTTCCTTCTCTCTCTCTCTTTGTCTTTTGCTTTCTCTCTTTTCATAAGTTTCATAACAAAATTTTAATTTTAAGAGCAACAAAAATCAAAGCCATCCAATATCCTAAACCATGAAATGGCCTTGTTTGGATTTCAAGTTCATCTCAACTCATCTAATTTAATTATTATAATTTTCTCAAATTTCAATATAAATATAATAAACAATTTAATTTTTTTTAAATTTTATAATAATAATAATATTAAAAAATAATATTCTAATAATTTTTTATTCAACTTTCATCTCATCTCAACTTAATCCAACTCTGCTCAATTTAACATCCAAATACAACCATATATGTATCTCTTGAAATGCACTAGTACGATTCATCTAATTTATTATTATCGACTATATAAAATATTTTTTAATGAGTTAGTTACATAATCTACATTAATAATTCATTTAATTTTAATTTAGTAAAATAAATAAATTTGGTTATTAATTTATTTGAAAAAAAAGATAAAAAAATAATAATTGCACTAGACCGAACGGACCGAACCGAACCGATAGCAGACTGGTCTCTATAGATGTTCAGTCTGGTCTGGTCCGATATGAGGAAAATGATGGATCCATCACGGCCCTAGGACTAGACCAATTTACATCCGTAGTTTCAAATGCCAATACGACCTAATGGGCAATTCATATATATAAATAAATATATTAATTATTCTTGTATTATTCATATATATTTTGCATTCGTTGTTGGGTTTCTGAGTTGGCTTCCTACGTACTGATCATTTAGCTCCAATAAAAAAGAAAAATCCTGGCATTTTCACATATTATTCATGAATTATCTCGGGAAAAGCTGGCCCTCAAGAATATACATGACTTAGACCGATTTGTTTTTTTCTTTCCAAAAACACTAATATTAATTAGGATATATGAGAAACTAAGGATCGATCGATGTGAAAAATTGATTGCCAATTAATTTTATGGTCTTAAATATTTGATGGTTGATATATATAATACACTGTGATCATTTTGAAAAGTAAAAATACTGTACTCGCGCGCATATAAGTAGCTAAGGTGCCAGTGGCCAGCAAATTAATGAAAAATGCCACAAATTAATGACTTGTTGCCACCCATTTTTATACTATATATAATTTGTGATCAAAGTTGCTGCCAGAAAAACTGAGATATCATCATGTTGTAGCGATATTGAAGAAAATTATATATATATAGAAAAACCTGGAAAATAATTTGTAGTGAGATTTTTTATTTTATTTTTAAAAGTAAGCAATTAGCTAGTACTCAGGCAAGAGGAGTAAATAAAGTGCCATCCGGCAATACTGTCAAAACCCCAAGGTAGGAGGCCACGGGCCATGCCTTGACCAGCACCCGCCCGTGCTAGGACAGCACACCAGCAGCACTGTTGGCGTTACTTGATTGCCCACAGACCGAGCCCTTGGTGAATGCTAGGCCATGGTCACCCCCCATCAGGCAGCGAACAGTCAGCGCGCGCATGCAAGCGAGGTTGTCAAACCATGCTTAGCGCACGGCTAGACTACACGCACTGTCACAGCCCCCAGGAGATTTGCCTGGGACCACACCTCGACACGACTTATGGAGGGTCAGGACAGTCACATGGCTAGTCTGCTTGCATGCCTTGGCTCAAACCATGGCACACGGCGGGCGACCGTGGAGGCTACTGACCGCGCGCAGACCATGCGTGCAGGCTTGCGCGTGCCCTTGAGCATGCATCTGCGCGCATGCATGCATGCCCCCACACCACCTAGCGAGGCCAGTGATGTGCCCCCACAAGCACGCCATCTAGCTCACGGCTCCAGCCCGTGCCTTGCAGAGCAGGTTAGTGGCATGCCTCGCGGCATGTCATCCAGCGCATGGCTCCAGCCCATGCCTTGCACACTTAGCGCCCAGGCCACTAGCCTGGGCTATGCCGTGCACCATCATGGCTTACCTTCAGCAAGCCATGCCTACCATGCCGTGCACGATCATAGCTCACCTTCAGCAAGCCATGCCCATCATGCCGTGCACCACCAGGGCTTACCATCAGCTAGCCATGCCGCACCACCCTGGCTCACCATCAGCCAGCCATGCCGCACACCACCATGGCTCACCACCCAACAAGCCATGACCGCACCACCTGACCATGGACCAACCTGACCACCGTGCACCACCTAGCCCACCATGGGCCATGCATGCCACGGCTAGCCTTGGTCCATGACCATTATCTTGTTTATTTTATTTGCTTTAATTATTTATTTCTTAGGGACCTATTGGGGGTTTCCACTTTGTTTTTCCTATAAATAGGACCTCCTTCATTTGCTTGAGGATTATCTTCTGGAAAACTCCTAGAGGGAAGACTATTGTTTGAGAGATCACAAACTGGTGCCTTTGCACTTAGGATTTTTGGGTGCAATTCGTGAATCCCAAAGAGAGAATCACACTTTGCAATTCGTGAATAAGTGTGATTCAATCTATCTTGTTCTTGTAACTTGGTGCAATTCATGAATCCAAATTGTGTTTATCAATCTATAAGGTTTATTCATTACTTGTGCAATCCGTGAATCAAGTATTGATTATCCTTTTTATGTGTTTGTTCATTCAAGTTCATTAGTATTTTGCTATTATTCTTGAGTGTTCTTTGTTGTTCTTGACTGTTCTTCATTTTGTTCTTGAGTGTTCTTCGTTGTACTTGAGTGTTCTTCATTTTGTTCTTGAGTGTTCATCATTGTTCTTGAGTGTTCTTCATTGTTCATGCATGTTCTTCATTGTGTTCATGCGTGTTCATCATTGTTCTTGAGGTGTTTATAGTGAGTTTTGCTCATCCAATCCATACAAGCCCCAAAATCGCCCAACACTTGTGTTTGTCAACTTTCCATAATAGTTGGTTTCATCTTCAATCCTAGCCATCCATCTTTCATCTTCCAAACCCTAAACACATCTTCCCAAACCCTAAACCATTTTCCAAGTGGCGCCTCCATTAGCACACACTTGTGCCGTGCGCCCATCACCCTTGAACCACACCATCCCTCTTCATTTTCCATCACTCCATACACCCATCTTAGCCTAAACACTTAACTCCACCATCCCCAAGTGGTCATATTGACCACCTTTGCATGTGAGCCAAGTAAGAGAGAAACCAAGGTTTGGTCATCACAAGGCCACCATTGGCGTGGAGGACTTGGTGTTTTGGGTCTAGACCGAGGACCCCAACACGCACGCCTAGTGCGAGTGTGCAGCGTGCACGCATGGGCTACGCATGCATGGCCTAGGCGCCTGCGCAGCGCACGCATGCACGCCCACTTTGGAGTTGATGGTGCGGCTGCCCAGCAGGCCCACGCATGTTGGCATGTCGCTCAACCCCTTGGCCTTGGCCAAGGCCTTGCCGCTCAACGCCCTGGCTTTGGCCAGGGCCTTGCTAACCAATGCCCAGGCACCATAGCTTGGGCTATGCCGACCAACGCCCAGGCCCCACTGGCCTGGGCCATGCAGCAGCCTGTCATGCTCGAACCCACCACGGTCCAACCCAGCGACTCACCAATGATGCCCAACCCACACAACCTGGGCCACAAATGCAAGGACCATGGACCAGCCAAGGCTAGCCCGACAGGCCAACCTGAAGACCCACACACACAAGCAAGCAGCCCATGCTGTGAGTCATCCAGGCCACCCATAGGCCACTGACAGCATGAGGCCTTAACCAGGAGGCGTGGAACCAGCAACCATTTTCCTTTGTAATTATTTTATTTGCTTTCTAGTATAAGTTAGGCATTAGGATATCAGTTATCTTTATCTTTGAATAATTGGACGAATTTGGCTTGTAAGCCCCCTTAGACACATTGGTGCTTTGTCACTTAGGCTCCATTGGGTGCAATCCGTGAATCCCAAAGGAGAAGGCTCACCCTGTGCAATTCGTGAATCAGGGTAACCTATTCATTTCATTGCTTTTCCTTTGATTAATGCATGGTTAAGGTATTTCAGCATTGTGGATTTGGTTTATTGCATTGCATTCACATTTGCTTGCTGAGAATTTTGAACCGTTCGAGTGAGGCATCGCGTAAGGCAGCCACGAGTTGCCATTGAAGGGCATCTGGTTTGCACCAGGCCACCCTGGTCGAATTTGGAGCAAGGTCAGGGACAAGCTGACAGTTACCACCTACTAGCTAAGCCACACGCCCAACCCTTGCCACCTGTCAAGCCATAACCGCTCCCCTACTTTGTAGGGAGTAACCAACCATCCCTTAAACCGCTCAGCCATCACCCACTCGGCCAACCCACTAAAACCACCTTTAGCCATGTGTGCTTCAGCAGCCCAAGACACCTGTGCTTGACTTGGTCAGCCACCATCAGGAGACACCTGTGTGCCTGACTTGGTCAGCCCATCAGCCTGAGACACGTGTGCCTGACTTGGTCAGCCAGCCACTTAACCGCCTCATCCCACTCAACCGTTTTTGCCCCCTCAGCCACTGCACATGCATGCATGCACGCCCAGTGACTAGAATCTCGCCCACCATCAGCCATTGAACACTCATACGAATTCAGCCAAAACCACCTACAACCATCACAGTCAAGCAAGTGGCAGTTCACGTCGGTCATCAAGAAGCAAGAAGGGGCGTGACAGCTTGGTGTCTAGGATCTCGACCGAGGACCCTATCACCAAATTAGTACTTTCATTAAGAGCAGCCACGTGCTTGAAAGTTCAAGAGAGGTTCTCACTTCTTTGATGAGGTAGGTAACCCATCACTCATCTTTGTGTTTTGGTTGGGGGATCCACGGAGGATCCCGACGTTGCTGCATTTTTCTTTCTATTGTTGTGTTGAATTGTGAAGTTCGGGGGTTGTGGTAGAGGAAGGAGTAGATAGGTTTGGAGCGGTTGTCACGCTAGCATGTGTACAAACCAAGGTCGGACTAAGTTTGTGGTTGGGGTCGGTCACCCTTGAAGGTGAAGGACCCAAGGTTGGAACCACGAACCTCCACCATCAGCCCATTTTTCACCAGTTTGCAAGCCTAAACCAACTGTGTAGGTCAGTTTGCAAGCCACTCAGCCGTGATACAGTAGCAACAGTAAGGCAACATGCAAGAGAAGCAGTCTATAGAGGAGCCCACGGGTATCTCTAATAGAGCCCGGCTAGAAGTGTTAGAGGATCACACCAACAAGATTACTTCAATTCTTGATGGTGTCACCAACAACTTGGCTGAGCTACGTGTGGCCATGGAGACCTCTAATAAGGATAACCAGAGGGCCATGGAGAATGTAAGGAGAGAGACGAATGCAACCTTGGAGCGGCTAGAGAGAAGACTAGCCGAGAACCATCCTGGGACACCACCCCATGGGGGCGATGCTTATGCTGATGGACTGGAAACCAGTGTGACCGAGTCCATGCATGCGGCCCCAAGGCAGGACTTGAGGCATGGTGGCCGTGTAAAGAACCATCAAGGTTACCATGAGAGGTGGATTCCAAATGAAGCTTTTGAGATAGAGGAGCCATTGGCTGGCTATCGGGCTAGGAGCCTGAGCATTCACCATGAGAACCACGAGCCTGAGCACGAGCAAGGCTTTGAGGAGCCTTACTATCATGAACAGCCAAGAGCATGGAGAAGACAGCCTGGTCGTGGCTATCATGGGCCACATTTTGAGAGGGACGACTATAAAGATAGAAGGGGAAACCGACATCAGGATCANCCATGCCGCACCACCCTGGCTCACCATCAGCCAGCCATGCCGCACACCACCATGGCTCACCACCCAACAAGCCATGACCGCACCACCTGACCATGGACCAACCTGACCACCGTGCACCACCTAGCCCACCATGGGCCATGCATGCCACGGCTAGCCTTGGTCCATGACCATTATCTTGTTTATTTTATTTGCTTTAATTATTTATTTCCTAGGGACCTATTGGGGGTTTCCACTTTGTTTTTCCTATAAATAGGACCTCCTTCATTTGCTTGAGGATTATCTTCTGGAAAACTCCTAGAGGGAAGACTATTGTTTGAGAGATCACAAACTGGTGCCTTTGCACTTAGGATTTTTGGGTGCAATTCGTGAATCCCAAAGAGAGAATCACACTTTGCAATTCGTGAATAAGTGTGATTCAATCTATCTTGTTCTTGTAACTTGGTGCAATTCATGAATCCAAATTGTGTTTATCAATCTATAAGGTTTATTCATTACTTGTGCAATCCGTGAATCAAGTATTGATTATCCTTTTTATGTGTTTGTTCATTCAAGTTCATTAGTATTTTGCTATTATTCTTGAGTGTTCTTTGTTGTTCTTGACTGTTCTTCATTTTGTTCTTGAGTGTTCTTCGTTGTACTTGAGTGTTCTTCATTTTGTTCTTGAGTGTTCATCATTGTTCTTGAGTGTTCTTCATTGTTCATGCATGTTCTTCATTGTGTTCATGCGTGTTCATCATTGTTCTTGAGGTGTTTATAGTGAGTTTTGCTCATCCAATCCATACAAGCCCCAAAATCGCCCAACACTTGTGTTTGTCAACTTTCCATAATAGTTGGTTTCATCTTCAATCCTAGCCATCCATCTTTCATCTTCCAAACCCTAAACACATCTTCCCAAACCCTAAACCATTTTCCAAGTGGCGCCTCCATTAGCACACACTTGTGCCGTGCGCCCATCACCCTTGAACCACACCATCCCTCTTCATTTTCCATCACTCCATACACCCATCTTAGCCTAAACACTTAACTCCACCATCCCCAAGTGGTCATATTGACCACCTTTGCATGTGAGTCAAGTAAGAGAGGAACCAAGGTTCGGTCATCACAAGGCCACCATTGGCGTGGAAGACTTGGTGTTTTGGGTCTAGACCGAGGACCCCAACACGCATGGGCTACGCATGCCTAGGCGCCTGCGCAGCGTACGCATGCACGCCCACTTTGGAGTTGATGGTGCGGCTGCCCAGCAGGCCCACGCATGTTGGCATGCCGCTCAACGCCTTGGCCTTGGCCAAGGCCTTGCCGCTCAACGCCCTGGTCTTGACCAGGGCCATGCTGATCAACGCCCTGGCTTTGGCCAGGGCCTTGCTAACCAACGCCCAGGCACCATAGCCTGGGCCATGCCGACCAACGCCCAGGCCCCACTGGCCTGGGCCATGCAGCAGCCTGCCATGCTCGAACCCACCACGGTCCAACCCAACGACTCACCAATGACGCCCAACCCACACAACCTGGGCCACACATGTAAGGACCATGGACCAGCCAAGGCTAGCCCGGCAGGCCAACCTGAAGACCCACACACACAAGCAAGCAGCCCATGCTGTGAGTCATCCAGGCCACCCATAGGCCACTGACAGCATGAGGCCTTAACCAGGAGGCGTGGAACCAGCAACCATTTTCCTTTGTAATTATTTTATTTGCTTTCTAGTATAAGTTAGGCACTAGGATATCAGTTATCTTTATCTTTGAACAATTGGACGAATTTGGCTTGTAAGCCCCCTTAGACACATTGGTGCTTTGTCACTTAGGCTCCATTGGGTGCAATCCGTGAATCCCAAAGGAGAAGGCTCACCCTGTGCAATTCATGAATCAGGGTAACCTATTCATTTCATTGCTTTTCCTTTGATTAATGCATGGTTAAGGTATTTCAGAATTGTGGATTTGGTTTATTGCATTGCATTCACATTTGCTTGCTGAGAATTTTGAACCGTTCGAGTGGGGCATCGCGTAAGGCAGCCACGAGTTGCCATTGAAGGGCATCTGGTTTGCACCAGGCCACCTTGGTCGAATCTGGAGCAAGGTCAGGGACAAGCTGACAGTTACCACCCACTAGCTAAGCCACACGCCCAGCTCTTGCCACCTGTCAAGCCATAACCGCTCCCCTACTTTGTAGGGAGTAACCAACCATCCCTTAAACGGCTCAGCCATCACCCACTCGGCCAACCCACTAAAATCACCTTTAGCCACGTGTGCTTCAGCAGCCCAAGACACCTGTGCTTGACTTGGTCAGCCACCATCAGGAGACACCTGTGTGCCTGACTTGGTCAGCCCACCAGCAGGAGACACGTGTGCCTGACTTGGTCAGCCAGGCACTTAACCGCCTCATCCCACTCAACCGTTTTTGCCCCCTCAGCCACTGCACATGCATCAATGCACGCCCAGTGACTAGAATCTTGCCCACCATCAGCCATTGAACACTCATACGAATTCAGCCAAAACCACCTACAACCATCACAGTCAAGCAAGTGGCAGTTCACGTCGGTCATCAAGGAGCAAGAAGGGGCGCGACAGCTTGGTGTCTAGGATCTCGACCGAGGACCCTATCACCAAATTGGTACTTTCATTGAGAGCAGCCACGTGCTTGAAGGTTCAAGAGAGGTTCTCACTTCTTTGATGAGGTAGGTAACCCATCACTCATCTTTGTGTTTTGGTTGGGGGATCCACGGAGGATCCCGACGTTGCTGCATTTTTCTTTCTATTGTTGTGTTGAATTGTGAAGTTCGGGGGTTGTGGTAGAGGAAGGAGTAGATAGGTTTGGAGCGGTTGTCACGCTAGAATGTGTGCAAACCAAGGTCGGACTAAGTTTGTGGTTGGGGTTGGTCACCCTTGAAGGTGAAGGACCCAAGGTTGGAACCACGAACCTCCACCATCAGCCTGTTTTTCACCAGTTTGCAAGCCTAAACCAACTGTGTAGGTCAGTTTGCAAGCCACTCAGCCGTGATACAGTAGCAACAGTAAGGCAACAAGCAAGAGAAGCAGTCTATAGAGGAGCCCACGGGCATCTCTAATAGAGCCCGGCTAGAAGTGTTAGAGGATCACACCAACAAGATTACTTCAATTCTTGATGGTGTCACCAACAACTTGGCTGAGCTACGTGTGGCCATGGAGACCTCTAATAAGGATAACCAGAGGGCCATAAAGAATGTAAGGAGAGAGAGGAATGCAACCTTGGAGCGGCTAGAGAGAAGACTAGCCGAGAACCATCCTGGGACACCACCCCATGGGGGCGATGCTTATGGACTGGAAACCAGTGTGACCGAGTCCATGCATGCAGCCCCAAGGCAGGACTTGAGGCATGGTGGCCATGTAAAGAACCATCAAGGTTACCATGAGAGGTGGATTCCAAATGAAGCTTTTGAGATAGAGGAGCCATTGGCTGGCTATCGGGCTAGGAGCCTGAGCATTCACCATGAGAACCACGAGCTTGAGCACGAGCAAGGCTTTGAGGAGCCTTACTATCATGAACAGCCAAGAGCATGGAGAAGACAGCCTGGTCGTGGCTATCATGGGCCACATTTTGAGAGGGACGACTATAAAGATAGAAGGGGAAACCGACATCAGGATCGGGGACCCAAGAGGCCTAAGATCGACTTCCCAAAATATAGCAGGGGTGACCCCTATGAGTGGTTGGACAAGGTCCACCACTATTTTCTGACTTATGATATCCCACGCCATGAGAGGGTATCGATAGCCAAGGCAGGGCTGGAAAGTGGTGGCGTTGGATAAGGGACCAGTACGACAAGGATCACATGAGGCTGGGGTGGACAGCCTTTGAGAAGGAGCTCCTTAGTCAATTCGGGCCATCACTAGTTGTCAATCACCATGGACAGCTGGCCAAGCTAAGGTAAGAGGCCAAGGTCCAGCACTATATAGAGGAGTTCAGGCAGCAGCAGATCATGGTTAGGGGCTGGTCAGAGGAAGCTTTGATAGGCACATTCATTGATGGTTTGAGACCTTGGCTTGCCAAGGAAATCAAACTTAGACAGCCCACAAGGCTACCTGAGGTGATGAAGATGGCTAAAATTCTTGAGGAGAGCCATGCGACTGAGCGGCACCCAACCAAAGACATGGGGAGCAAATCCTTCAAGACTGTGCAAACCAAGGTCTGTTGGAAGGGAAGGGACACATCAGCCACCACCTCTAAACTGAGACCGGAGATCAAGAAGCTGTCTAGTGAAGAGGTGCAAGAGCGCATCAAGAAGGGGCTGTGTTTTAAGTGCGGAGACAAATGGGGCCCCGGTCACAAGTGCAAGGCAGCTCAGGCCTTGTTTATGTTTGAGGATGAGTCCAGTGATGATGAGTCTGAAGGTAGTCAAGAAACAACCAGCCAAGAGGAGGAAAATGAGGAAACCGAATCTGGTGGCACACTAGAGGAGGCTGAGCTATCGCTGAATGCCATGGTTGGCATTTCTAAACCCACGTCCATGAGGTTGATGGCATGGGTTGGCAAGCATGAGGTGACCTTACTAGTGGATAGCGGCTCCACCCACAACTTCATTAATGCCAACATTGTTGGCAAGGTTGGACTTAAGCCGAGCCCTATTCCCCCATTTGAAGTGAAGGTAGCAAGTGGGGAAAAGCTACAGTGTGAGGCCCTCATCTGAGAAGTCAAGATGAATATTCAGGGGGTTCGGATTATGGCAGACTTGCATGTACTGCCCTTGGTCGGCCTTGACTTGGTCTTGGGAAATGCTTGGCTGAAGAGCCTTGGCAGGGTCGTCCATGATTATCATAACATGACGATGGAGTTTAAACTTAGCTCCAAGAAGTGGCTGTGGACAACCATTGCTAGCAAAGAAATCAAGTCCTGCGAAGCTATTATGTTTGACAAGCTTTGCAGGGGTGGGGCACATTGCTTCGCCATAGTAGTGGCCAAGGAGGATGTATTGAGGCAAGTCAAGAACAGGGGTCAGGAGAGTACCCATGATGAGTTAGAGTTACTGCCTGAGGAGGTCAAGCCGGTCTTAGAAGCCCACAGGGGGGTACTCGAGTTGCCCACCATACTCCCACCTCCTAGGGAGTTTGATCATCGCATTCGGCTTGTGGATGAAGCAAAGCCGATCAATGTGCCACCCTACAGATATGCCCACTTTCAGAAGGGAGAAATTGAACGGCAAGTAGATGAGATGCTGAGGAGTGGTCTAATCCGCCCTAGCACCAGTCCCTTTTCTTCACCAATGCTGTTGGTGAGGAAGAAAGATGGCACATGGAGGTTCTGTACTGACTATAGGGCCCTGAATGAAGCTACGGTCAAGGATAGATTTCCAATTCCCACTGTCAATGAGATGTTAGACGAGCTGCATGGGGCTACTGTGTTTTTGAAGTTGGATTTAAGGGCCGGCTACCATCAGATCAGGATGAATGAGCAGGACATCCATAAGACAGCCTTTAGGACTCACTCAGGCATTATGAGTACCTGGTGATGTCTTTCGGTTTATGCAATGCACCTCAACGTTTCAAGGAGTAATGAATAGCATCTTCAAGCCACTACTCAGGAAGTTTGTGCTTGTCTTCTTCGATGACATTTTGGTCTATTCTAAGACCATCGAAGAGCATAAGCAACACTTGGAAAAGGTGCTAAAAATTCTAGAGGAGCATCATTTCTTCATTAAGGCTACCAAGTGTGCCTTCATGGAGAAAGAGTTGGCGTACTTGGGCCACTTCATCTCAGGAGACGGTGTCAAGGTTGATCACAGAAAGATAGAGGCCATGGTGGATTGGCCTCTACCCAAGGACATCTCAGCCTTAAGAGGATTTTTGGGGCTCACGGGTTATTACAGAAGGTTTGTCAAAGGCTATGGGCTTATAGCCAAGCCACTCACAGCGATGCTCAAGAAGGACAGTTTCGAGTGGACAACCGAGGCTAGGGAAGCCTTTGAAGAACTAAAGCGAACCATGACCAAGACACCAGTGTTGGCACTTCCCAATTTTGAGAGGCCCTTTGAAGTTTTTACAGATGCAAGCAGTGAGGGCATCGGGGTTGTGTTGGTCCAAGATTGAAGGCCTTTGGCCTTCATTTCCAAGGCACTCGGGCCTATGAAGAAAGCATGGAGTACCTATGCCCAAGAGCTTTTGGCAGTGGTGCATGTTGTCAAGGTGTGGCGCACATACCTCTTGGGGCGCAAGTTTACCATCATCACAGACTAGCAAGCTTTAAGGCATCTACTCCAGCAGAAAATTGTCACCCTAGAACAACAGAAGTTCCTTGTCAAATTGCTAGACTTTGAATATGACATAGTCTATCAACCGGGCAAGGAAAATAAGGTGGTTGATGCCTTAAGCTGAAGGGAAGGCAGCCAACTACTTGGGGCAGTAGGAGATGACGAGGAGTCATCAAACTTGGCATTAAGCGGGGCAGAATGGTGAGTATGGGACAAGATTAGAAAGGCTACCAGACTGGATGCAAGGGCACTTGAGATCATTGAGCTCTTGGATGCCCAGGGGCAAGGGGTTGTGAGCTACAAAGTAAGGGACGATCTGATTTTCTACAAGAACTATGTTTATGTGCCAAACGTTCCCAATCTCAGGAAGGAGATTCTAGATCACTTCCATAACAGCAAGGAAGGTGGTCACTCTGGTTGGCTGAGAACATACATCCGGTTGAAGCATTTCTTCCATTGGGAAGGAATCAAGGGTGATGTCAAGAGACTTGTGGCTAGTTGCGACATCTGTCAAAAGAACAAGTATGACACTAGGCCAGAAGCGGGACTTCTCCAACCATTGCCAATTCCGAACAGAATTTGGGAAGACTTGGCCATGGATTTCATAGAGGGACTTCCCATTAGTGCAGGACATGAAGTGATTCTGGTGGTAGTAGACCTACTAAGCAAGTACGCTCACTTCATCCCTCTATATCACCCTTACACCGCCAATTCAGTGGCTAAGGCCTTTGTCAACAACATTGCCAAGTTACATGGGTTTCCAAGGACAATAGTAACAGATCGGGACAGGGTCTTTGTCAGTTCATTTTGGAGGTAACTATTTGAATTGCAAGGTAACAAGCTTAAAATGAGTTCCTCCTATCACCCAGAACGGATGGACAATCCAAGGTGGTCAATAGGACATTGGAACAATATTTGAGGTGCTTCTATCATGAGGAGGAAAGGAGATGGGCGGATTACCTTCCATGGCCAGAATTCTGGTATAACACCTCTTATCACTCTTCTATTAACAAAAGCCCTTTTGAAGCTGTATATGGCAGGCCACCACCACTCTTGGTCACCTATGAAAAAGGGTCAGCCAGTAACAATGAAGTTGAGCAGGAGCTGATTGATAGGGACGAGGTACTAGCCAAAGTTAAGAGAGAGCTCAAGAAGGCCCAGACTCGAATGAAGAAGTATCATGATCAAGGGTGACGTGCCGTGTCCTTCAAAGTAGGCGACTATGTTTATTTGAAGCTAAGGCAATTCGGGCAGAAGACCATAAGGAAAACTGCGAGTGCAAAGCTGAACCAGAAGTTCTATGGGCCTTATAGAGTGTTGGAGAAACTGGGCAGCGTGGCATACAAGCTTCAACTTCCACCAACATCACAGTTGCACCCGGTATTCCATGTTTCCTCACTTAAGAAGAAGGTTGGTGATCCAAGTCTTATGGGGGAGGAGTTACCCACAGTGGATCGAGAGGGAAGGATCCTTATGAAGCCAAAGGAAGTGCTCGGATATAGGCTGCATTGGAGGGGCCAAGGGAGACCCAGGGTGTGGCAAGTCTTGATCCTGTGGGAAGGATTATCAAGGGACGAGGCAACTTGGGAGGACTATGATGGGCTAGAGAAGAAGTATCCCCAATTGATCATTGAGGGCAAGGATATGCTAAAAGGGAGGGGGAATGTCAAAACCCTAAGGCAGGAGGCCATGGGCCATGCCTTGACCAGCACCCGCCCGTACCAGGACAGCACGCCGGCAGCACTGTTGGAGTCACTTGATTGCCCACAGACTGAGCCCTTGGTGAATGCTAGGCCACGGTCACCCCCATCAGGCAGTGAACAGTCAGCGCGCGCACGCAAGTGAGGTTGTCAAACCATGCTCAGCGCACGGCTAGACTGCACGCACTCCTAGTGCGCGTGCGCAGCGTGCAAGCATGGGCTACGCACACACACCGCGCGCATGCATGGCCTGTGCGTAGGCATAAGGCCTATGCATGGCCTAGGCGCTTGCGCAGCCCACCCATGCACGCCTACTTTGGAATTGACGGTGCGGTTGCCTAGCAAGCCCACGCATGCTGGCATGCCGCTCAACACCTTGGCCTTGGCCAAGGCCTTGCCGCTCAACGCCATGGTCTTGACTAGGGCCATGCTGATCAATGCCCTGGCTTTGGCCAGGGCCTTGCTGACCAATGCCCAGGCATCATAGCCTGGGCCATGCCGACCAACGCCCAGGCCAGCAGCAGCCTGCCATGCTCGAAACCACCACGGTCCAACCCAGCGACTCACCAATGGCGTCCAGCCCACACAACCTAGGCCACACATGCAAGGACCATGAACCAGCCAAGGCTAGCCCGGCAGGCCAACCTGAAGACCCACACACACAAGCAAGCAGCCCATGCTGTGAGTCATCCAGGCCACCCATAGGCCACTGACAGCATGAGGCCTTAACCAGGAGGCGTGGACCCAGCAACCATTTTCCTTTGTAATCATTTTATTTGCTTTCTAGTATAAGTTAGGCACTAGGATATCAGTTATCTTTATCTTTGAACAATTGGACGAATTTGGCTTGTAAGCCCCCATAGACATATTGGTGCTTTGGCACTTAGGCTCCATTGGGTGCAATCTGTGAATCCCAAAGGAAAAGGCTCACCCTGTGCAATTCCCGAATCAGGGTAACCTATTCATTTCATTGTTTTTCCTTTGATTAATGCATGGTTGAGGTATTTCAGCATTGTGGATTTGGTTTATTGCATTGCATTCACATTTGCTTGTTGAGAATTTTGAACCGTTCGAGTGGGGCATCGCGTAAGGCAGCCACGAGTTGCCATTGAAGGGCATCTGGTTTGCATCAGGCCACCCTGGTCGAATCTGGAGCAAGGTCAGGGACAAGCTGACAGTTACCACCCACCAGCCAAACCACACGCCCAACCCTTGCCACCTGTCAAGCCATAACCGCTCCCCTACTTTGTAGGGAGTAACCAACCATCCCTTAAACCGCTCAGCCATCACCCACTCGGCCAACCCAGTAAAACCACCCTTAGCCAAGTGTGTTTCATCAGCCCAAGACACCTGTGCTTGACTTGGTCAGCCACCATCAGGAGACACCTGTGTGCCTGACTTGGTCAGCGCACCAGTAGGATACACGTGTGCCTGACTTGGTCAGCCAGCCACTTAACCGCCTCATCCCACTCAACCGTTTTAGCCCACTCAGCCACTGCACATGCATGCATGCATGCCCAATGACTAGAATCTCGCCCACCATCAGCCATTAAACACTCATACGAACTCAGCCAAAACCACCTACAACCATCACGGTCAAGCAAGTGGCAGTTCACGTCGGTCATCAAGGAGCAAGAAGGGGCGCGGCAGCTTGGTGTCTAGGATCTCAACCGAGGAATGCAGATACATTGAAGCATTGAAAACCGCCACTTCATGGCTTAATTCAAGCATATATAAATAAGGAGAATAACTTCAAACAGGTGAATCCGTTGTGTGTAGAACAACGACAACTAATGGATGAAAGCCACGTAGGGGATACATGTTCTACAAAGTGGGGCGAGTTGCAGAGGAACGTCAAATTGAAGGGTCATTTGTCAAGATCCCCCTCCCTCCTCCCCCTCCTCTTTGTCTCTCAAACTGAACCAAAGGAACCGACTTTCTTTTAGTTTTCTTCCCCCCCTCTCTCTCTCTCTCTCTCTCTCTCCCTTCATTTTATCTCTCACTCTCTGTCCACTCACTCCCTCTCATCCTCTCTCTTTGATGAAATTTGGTCTGTGGCGATTAAGGCTAACCGAAGCTTTGCTGGAACCTCGCTGCCAGTTTATCATCGGCAGAGTGAGATCAAAGAGTGAGAGAGATCAAGGGAAAGACTTGCCAGCGTCAATGAAGGCCACTTGTAGCAGTGGTATGTGATGGTGATGGATTCCAAGTCTCACGAAAATCGTAGCAGCAACCCTAGTCCTATAAAACTTTCCCAAAATTGAATGTGAAATGGAAAGATTACATGAATTATATCTAAACAACACTGCCATAAAAGGAACTGTCTCCATCTGTTGGCAACCTCAGTGGGCTTTGCATTTTGAATATAAGAGGTTGTAAAGATCTTATGCATTTACCAAGCAACATGTTTCAGTTGGAGTTCCTAAGGGAACTTTATGCCTATGATTGTTCAAATCTTACCTTATTTTCCTTAATAGTTTTTCAACACTGGAAGTTCTTAATCTTAAAAACTTTGTCATATCAAAATTGGATTTCTTTGACACTTAATTGCAATTCCTGCAATGCTTTCAGGTATTGATATTTTTACTTTTTAGCCTTCCAACAAGCATAAGAACATTTGATGCTTTTAATGTCCTGGTCTTGGAGGATTGCAAGAAACTAAAAGGAATTTGAGTTTACTGTTTGAGTTCTGTAGCTGGGTTTATGAAAAGGGGAAGAGGAAAACAGAAGTTGCGGGCTGGGTATTCAGTAAAGATGTTTCGGTGTGGCCAGATTTTGTGGTGTTTTATGTACTTAGCTGATATGTCCCCTTCTAAGTGGTGTCCGATAAAGTTGCCTTATAGGATGCACCTGTCTAAAGAGGTACTGATAAATAAAAGGGAAGGGCCCGGCCAATTCTTTGAGGCTCCAAAAACAGGATAATTATTTATTCAATAAATTTGAATCAAAATTGAAATAATCTAAATCCTATTATACTAACATGCATGAGACCCTAAATATAACTACAATTACTTAAATTCAATTAATCTAGTAGTAGAATTTAATTTTTGAATTTAATTCCCTCTCTTCATTTAAAACGTCTATTATCTATGTACTTATTTGGGAATCTTAAGAGGTTCCCACCATTTTTCAAGCATTGGAGACATCTCATTTAATCTCACCTAATCATTATAATATTTTAAAATTTCCACACAAAATAAAACAAACAATTCAACATTTTCAAATTTTAAAATAATAATAATATTAACAATATATATTTTAAAAATATCTTATTTAATTTTTAACTTTTATCTCTACTCATCTCATCTTATATGCGGAAACAAACATGACAGCCATCCATACAGTAGCTAGTACCCCCAATTATACATACCTGTACTCTTTTATCTTTCAGCTAAGCACTGGTTTGATGGCACCTATATATGCCTTTGGTTACCCACACTTTTTGTCCCTGAGATATCTGGAGAATACATGAAAAGGCTACTTAGTGGGTGATGCGCTTTGGTGGCTGAATGCAAAATTGATGTCATATAAGTAATTGGTGATAAAAGCTAGCTATTAATTATATACAATAATTCAGTGGTACTTGTTAAGTCTAAAATTTCAACACACAGGTTCCGACACATTATGTCTAAAGCAAGCATGTTATAAATGCATGTAAAATATAATCTCAAAAGTGACAGAAATTAACCAAAGCCTTTCAATGTCCATATTATAAAGAGGGATTGAGCATCCATGATATGTATTTTTTTTTTTTAATCTTGAGATTCATTGTATACTATGGTTTTTTGTGATATCTCGTATTTCAATGTATTTTAATTGAAGAATTATTTTATTTTTAATTTAAATATTGGTTCTCTTATTTTAATTTATTGAATTTTTTGCTAGATTTATTTTATGACTTTTAAGTTGTGAAAATTATTTTGATATGGTTTCTTGGTATTATTTATTGTTTTATATTTAAATTGCTCTTTAATTTAAATTAGTTATTATTAGATTTTATTATTTTATTTTACTAAGTCATTGCGTTTAAATTATTTTATTTAAATTTTCCGTTTTGAAATCTATTTCATTGGATCCGTTTTGAGACTTAGATTGAAAACACTAGACCTTATTTCTTTTCCTTCATTTTTCTTTTTCCCTATTTTTCTTTTCCCATTCTCTTTCTCCTCCTTTTTCTTTTTCTTTTTCCTTTTCTTTTTCTCCTCCATATTTTTTCCCCCAGTCCGCTCAAGAGCCCTCCCCTCTCCTCCCTGTCCGTTTTCTTCCCTCTCTCCAGTGCGCTACCACACACTTGTGTGGCCACTACCGCACAGTCCATCCTCTTCCCCTCCGGCTGGCGAACACCCCAACCCATTTTCAGCTCCTCCCTCATCGGTGTTAGCCCCCACGTGTAGCTCCAATCTGTAGCCTATTTTTCTTCCAACACGGCCATGCGCCACTGCTCCCATTCTCTTCCCTACCAGCCCGCGACCTCCCCCTCTGTTTTTAGCCCTCCAAACGCCGCCGTTAAACCCCACGCACACCACCAAGCCACAGTCCAAAATTCTCCCCACGCCACAGTCGCTCTACCACCGGTCACCACCTCTTCACCACTTCTTCATCGGCTTCCTAGCAATCCAAAACACCATTCCCCAACTCCGATCTGCCACTGGTGAAACTCAACTATCACAATTTCTGATTTGGGTTTTTTGGCTTTCAACCGCCGCCCACGCCACCACCCACGGCTAACCACCACCACTATTAGCTTCACCAACACCCCTAAGCCATTCCCTAGCCTTCCTAAGTCTTAGTTTTTTTCTATTCAAAAGTTGAGTTTTTGAAACCCACGACCATACTGAAATTTGCACTGTTACGTTGCTGTGCCGCCACCTCTTGCACCTCCTTGATCATTTGAAAATTATATTATAGCACTGTAAGTATTTTTTAAAAGAACTTTTGAGATTTAATTATATTTTTGCACTAACTCTTATTTATTGTGAGTTGGATGGTTGTGCCGGACTGAGTCCAACGAGTAAGGGGGTGGGTTGGACTGGAGGATGGAGTTGCTTGTATGATTGAATTTTGTTGGTTGTTGAAGAGTTGTGAGTATCATATACATTGTATAATTGCACGCATGTTCATGTTTGTAAATGAAAACTGAGTTTTCACATAATTGTATACATGTTCATGTGTTTAATTGAAAATTGGATTTTCTGTGATAAATGATGGGTAAGGATTGAGAGAGGAAAAAGAGACTGTAGGGATGATGGCAAATAGAGACGGTGCTAGAGTCTCGTATGTGATTCCTGCCTACGGTGCATGTGGTAGGGATGGTGGTAGTCCCGCCTGTGATTCCCGTCTACGGTGCAAGCGGTAGGTATGGTGGTAAGTAGGGATGGTAGTAGAGTCCCGCCTACAGTGTAAATTGGTTAATGCGTAATTTTCTAGAAAAAGGGTGGATTTTATGATTATGGCATTTTCTGGAAAAATGATGGGTAGTTATTTTATTGGATTTATTTTTTTGGGCCAAATATGATTTTTGACATGCGTTAGAAAATAATCTTTTTGGAAAAAATGATGTTTTGAGTCTCATGCATATTTCATCATGTGCACGCATATTGTTGGTTGCATGAATGTATTTTATCTTTTGGGTTGGTTAGAATTATTACTTGTTGAGATTCGCAATCTCATAGTATTTGACACCTTGCGGTATTGTTTCATGGTATCGTAGTTTTTGATGCAGATGATGATGAGTAGAGTCAAAGGCTTTGGCTCCACCAGAGGAGTGACTTGGGGTCCCTCTTGTGTATTAAGATTTATTTTCCTACTTGTTGAGGTATTTTGCCTTTTGTATTATATTTTTGGGATAATTGCATAATTATTTTATGGACTACTTATAGTTTGGTAAATTTGTATTTAAAATTCTAGTATTTAGTTGACTTATTTAATTTACCCGCTGCGTTTATGTTATACACTTTCTACATGTACACAAACTTGATACTTATCATTGGGATGCGTGACCCGTGTTATCATCATCCCAGACGTCTCGATCCCTGAGTGTTCGCACGTGGGGGTCAGGGGCGTCACAGGTAGTATTAGAGTAATTCTATTCTGAGTAAAACCACATGTCCCGTAGTTGAAGTACCAGAAAATCTTAAATGTTTAATTTGAAAATTAATTTTTCCATTAATTTGACTTTATTTCATTTGAATTGAAAGTATATTATTTTATTTGTTTTATTTATTTCATCGTATGTTATTTTATTTTATGTTTTATTCTATTTTATTTTATGTTATTTGTTTTATTTTGGTTTTGTCCAAAGTTGTAAGGTGGGTTAAGGGTTAACCTATGGCCGGAAGATGGTACGACCGAGAATGCCATTGTTAAGTATAAATATTTAGTGTAGTAGCTAGGCTTGAACTTTTATTGTTGTGGTTTGCTTTTATAATATTGAGGTTTGAAGGGAACGATGTGGTCTAGGTGATCTCTTTGGGGAGTAGGATAATTGAGGTCTTAGGTTCTTTGGAGTTTATGAAATAGTCTATAGAGTAGGAGGTTGTAAGTTCAATAAATTTCAAGGATAGATTTATGAGGATTTCACTAAAGGTTTAAGATTTTGCAGACTTTAGGAAATGATTTGCTATCATCTAATGTTTTAGATTTTGAAAGCTTCGGGAGTCAATTGTTTTTTTATTTGATATAAGTTCATCAATCTAATAGATTCTAGAAAATGAATTTTTGTATAATTTAAGATTTCAGGATTGTAGATTTGAAAGACTGATTTATAATAAGATTTGAGTTTTTAGTTATGTAGACTTGGCGTGCTAGCTTGATTTATTTTGGAGATTGATTAGGCTGTAACCATTAAAATGAGATTGATCAGAGTTAAGCTATTGATATAGAAATTTTCAAGGAGAAAATTTATTTGGGGATTGAAGGTTTTGATTTAATTCATGTATTTCTCTGAGGATTGAAGATTTGAATCGAATTCGGGAAAATAATTGTTATTAGTTTGAGGAAATAGTGGCAAGTTTTAGGATTGACCCATATCAAGTTTAAGGATAATAGATTGTGCGGATTTAGGAGATGATTCTTGTTGATTTTGAGAGTATAGGTCTGGATGATAGAAATGGTAGGAATGGATCACTTATATATTGGAGGAGTACTACTGGCTTTGGCTAAGGTTGCACGAGATCGACTCGTAATAATTTTATGAATTTGGAGAGTACAGGTCCTTATTCCATTTTAGCTTGGAAGATGTGGTTTTGGTATGTGTTAATTTATGACGTCATAATTTTATGTATACAGCGATTTATAAGAGTGCGTAGCGTAAGCGTGATAATTAGTGATAGTTGAAGGTTCAAGCTTTGTGCCGATCTTAAGGATTTAGAGGTGATTTGAAATTTTGAGATGATACTTGTAATTGGAGATTAATCATTTGGTTGTGCAAATTTTGTTTATTGATGGTTAACTTTGGAAGTGGTTATTAGGTTACCAAAGGTAGAATACAATGGAGGTTTGAAAGATAAAGCATATGAGTCAATTGATGTTAGTATAGTTTATTATATGAAGATAATAATCATTGAAATTTACTGATCAATATTCAGGTTAATGTGGAAATAGAGATTTCGGATTACATAACCATCATAGGAGTACTAGGCAAAATGTGCCATTGGGAGACTAATGCAAGTATGATGGAGTCGCCTATTGGAGTAGACTTGAGGGAGCAGTACCCATATTTGTTTGAGGGTCAGTAATGGTATGTTTTCCTCAAGTGTGTTCTGAGTTGTTTCTTGTACCTGCCTTAGCGTTAATGTTTGACCTTGCAAATTTCGAAAACGAAATTTATTTTAAGGGGGGAGAATGTGATACCCCGTATTTTAGTGTATTTTAATTGAATTATTTTATTTAATTTAAATATTGGTTCTCTTATTTTAAATTTATCAGATTTTTTGCTAGATTTATTTTATGATTTTTAAGTTGTAAAAATTATTTTGATGTGCTTTCTTGGTATTAATTATTGCTTTGTATTTAAGTTGCTCTTTAATTTAAATTGGTAATTATTGTATTTTATTATCTTATTTTAATAAGCCACTGCGTTTAAAATATTTTATTTAAATTTTCCGTTTTGAAATCTATTTTGTTAGATCCATTTTGAAACCCAGATTGAAAACACCGAACCTTATTTCTTTCTCTTCATTTTTCTTTTTCCCTCTTTTTCTTTTTCCTTTCTCTTTCTTCTTCCTGTTTCTTCTTTCTTTTTCTTTTTCTCCTCCCTATTTTTTCCCCTCGCCCGCGCACAAGCCCTCCTCTCTCCTCCCAGTTCGTATCTTCCCTCACTCCAGAGCGCCGCCGCACGCCGGTGTGGCCCACCGCCCAGCCCATCCTATTCCCCTCCGGTCGACGAACACCCCAACCCATTTTCAGCTCCTCCCTCGCCGGCCTATTTTCTTCCAGTGCCACCATGCGCCGCCCATTGCCGTCGCCGATGCTCCAATTCTCTTCCCCACCAACCAGCGACCTCACCCCTCCATTTTTAGCCCTCCAAATGTAGCCGTTAAGTCCCATGCACACCACCAAGCAGCGGCCCAAAATTCTCCCCGCGTTGTTGTCGCTCTACAACCAGCCACTAACTCTTCACCACTTCTTCACTAGCCTCCTAGTAACCCAAAACACCTTTCCCCAGCTCCAATTCGCCACCGGTGAAGCTCAACCATCACAATTTTCGATTTGGACTTTTTGGCCTTCAACTGCCTCCCACACCGCCACCCACGGCCAACCACCACCATTAGCTTCACCAACACCCTAAGCCATTCCCTAGCTTTCCCAAGTCTTAGTTTGTCACCATTTAAAAGTTGAGTTTTTGAGACCCATAGCCATGGTGCAATTTGCACTGTTACGTTGCTGTGTCGTCGCCTCTTGCACCTCATTGATCGTTCAAACATTATATTATAGTACTGTAAGTATTTTCTCAAAGAAATTTTGAGATTTAATTATGTTTTTGCACTAACTCTTATTTACTGTGAATTGGATGGTTATGCCGGACTAAGTCTGAGGAGTAAGGGGGTCGGTTGGATTGAATGATGAAGTTGTTTGTATGATTAGATTATGTTGGTTGTTGAATATTTTATAGTATCATATCCATTGCATAATTGCACGCATGTTCATGTTTGTAAATGAAAATTGAGTTTTCGCATAATTGCATACATGTTCTTGTGTTTAATTGAAAACTGGATTTTTTGTGATAAATGATGGGTAAGGATTGGAGAGGAAAAAGAGACTGTAGGGATGGTGGTAAGCAGGGACGGTGGTAGAGTCCCGCCAGTGATTCCCGTCTACAGTGCATGCGGTAGGGATGGTGGTAGTCCCGCATGTGATTCCCGCCAATGGTGCATGCAGTAGGGATGGTGGTAGAGTCCCACCTATGATACCTACCTACAGTGCTCTGATAGATTGAAAGAGAAGAAAAGGAGCTGTAAGGATGATGGTAAATGGGGACGGTGGTAGAGTCTTGTATGTGATTCCCGCCTACAGCGCATGCGGTAGGGATAGTGGTAGTCCCGCTTACAATTCTCGCCTATAGTGGGAGCTGTAGGGATAGTGGTAAGCAGGGATGGTGGTAGTCTCACCTACGATTATCGCCTACAGTGGGAGCTGTAGGGATGGTGGTAGTCCCGCCTGTGATTCCTGCCTACGGTGCACGCAGTAGGGATAGTGGTAGAGTCCTACATGCAATTCTTGCCTATAGTGTTAATGGATTAATGAGCTATTTTCTGGAAAAATGGTGGATTTTATGATTGGTTCATTTTCTGGGAAAATGGCGACTAGTTATTTAATTGGATTTGTTTTTTTGGGCCAAATGAAATTTTTGGTGTGCATTGGAAAATAATCTTTTTGGGGAAAATGATGTTTTGAGTCTCATGCATATTTCATGTGTGCACGATTGTTGGTTGCACGAATGTATTTTTATCTCTTGGGTTGGTTGGAATTATTAGTTGCTGAGATTCGCAATCTCATGGTATTCAACACCCTACGGTACCGTTTCATGGTATCGTAGTTTTTTATGCAGATGATGATAAGTAGAGCCGGAGGCTTTGGCTCTGCCAAAGGAGTGATCTGTGGTCGCTCTTGTGCATTAAGATTTATTTTTCTACTTGTTTAGGTATTTTGCCTTTTGTATTATATTTTTGGGACAATTGTATAATTATTTTCTATACTACTTTTAGTTTGGCAAATTTGTATTTAAAATTCTGGTACTTATTTGACTTATTTAATTTACCTGCTGCGTTTATGTTGTACTTTTTTTGCATGTACACACACTTGATACATATCATTGGGATACGTGAGCCATTTTGTCATCATCCCGGACACCTCGATCCCTAAATGTCCACACATGGGGGTCGGGGGCGTCACATTTCTAGTGGCCGCCTTACGAAATTAACCAATTATATATTTTTGAAAAGGAAAATGATATTCCAACTGAGGAGTATCACTGACAAAAGCTACTGATTGTTTTTAATTTTTTTTTTCAATGGCTTGTTTAGGATTGTGGTATGAGTCTTAAAAAGTGCTTAAATAAGTTTAAAAACTCTTTAATGGAAGAATTTGGTTGTTTGGATGTTACCTATTAAAAAACTTTTAATCTCAAATATGTTATAAAGTACATCTGGTATTTTTCCTTAAACGTACTTTTTTGAATAATGCCGAACGTAATTCGAATTTTAAAAAGATTATTAATGGATGAAAATGTCTATACAATTTTTAGATAATTATAATTTTTAAACTTTTAAAGATATGGTCATAATCTTTAAAAATTTAAATAATCATCATTTCTACTTTAGAAAGTATTTTTTAAATTTATTTCCAAACAAACATAACAAGTTTGAAAGTGATTTAAACATACGGTTATCCAATAGTACATAACTTTTTAATAGTAAAATTTATTATTTAAGTTATAAGATATAAGTCATAAAGTTATAAGTTATAATTACTACTGCAATCCTGAACATAAACTTAATAATTAAGGAAGCGTTTTTTAATAAATTTGTAATTTTTATTTTAAATATTTAAGGGTTCAAAAATTGTTTGAAATAAAAGCAGAAAAAATGGACGTTCGGTGGGGAGCCTAGCTCGGTGGGTGTAGCAACACCCATTTGAAAAATACTATTAATCCATATTTTAATCATCATCCTCTCACATGAGCTATTGATGTGACATCAAATTATTAGTAGATAACTAAACGTAATAAATAATTCTCTAACTTTCAATCATTTTATAAATCTACTCTTACCTTATTTAGAATACGTAGATCAAGTGTATCCTTTACACCTAGTACTTATCAATATAATTTTCTAAATTTGTCTCCCGAGGTTCTTTTTAAAATCGTGACTTGTTATAATGTCCTAAAATACATTAGGGCTTTTGCATGACACAATCGTATTTTATTAAATTTACTAGCTAGGCTGCTCTATTGTCCATGCATAACATCTTAGAAGGTTAATTTATGATCATCTCTATCATGTTTTATCACGCTAATTACTCACCTCCTCATCTTTGAATTTCACAAGTGACAAAATAAAAGTCGTATATGGTCGCTAGAGCCCATATATGTTGTAATGATGATAATTAGGGATGAAATTTTTTTAGTCTAAATCTGAAAAACCGATCGAATCAAATGGTTTGGTCCAAATCGGAAAAATCGATTGGATCGGACTTGATTGAATCGAATTCACCTTTACTAGTTCTCGGTTGATAGTGTCTTCAAAATTTGATTTTCTATTCAATCTTGGGTGTGAATTTTTTAGACTAGACCAAACTGAACGACCAAATCATCACTTACATATAAGAATTTTAAATATTTCTTTAAATATATAATATATTATTATATATATTACTTATATAAGTTAATTATATAATTTTTTCTAATTTATCACCATTGGCCATATAATTTGTAAATTAATATATGTTATTAATTAACTAATATATCATATGATAATATATATTATTATATGTAGATACGTACTCTACTAAAGTGTTAATTTAGTAACTATTAAGATCATAAATATAATTTTAATTACTTTTTTTATTGAATTAGTTGCATAATCCACATTAAAGGATCCATTATTTTTAATTTTTTAATTTTACTAAGAATAATTTTTTTTGCATGCTCGATCTGTTTTTTTATATTAAAAAGACGTCTATTATCTATATACTTATTTGGGAATCTAAAAAGGTTCCCACTGGCTGGGAATTAAATCTATACGTACATAACCTCATTATTTCTGTTTTCCAAACGTTGGAGACAGTAATAAATTAAAGACTCATTGGGAATCTTAAGAGTTGACGTTTCATGCATGCACATTGCACACTACAGATTACATATATGGGAACTGCTTCCTTCGCAAATAGCCTATATAGTAGTCCCTTGGGCTTCCTGTTTATCAAAAGAGTTGGATCTCTAATACATTGGACCGACCACCGGGAGAAAAGTAGTGTCCAAAAGGAAAGCATGGAATTAGATCAAACTCGTCATTCTCTGCCTGCCGACATTGATGCATATGGTGCTCTTTCTCTCTCTCTCTCTTCATTCTTGTTTGTGACATGTTAAGTTTTTGTTATATTAGTAATTCTCAGAAGTCTTGTCGATACAGCTACTTGTGTCATATGCTGTCTGTGTTAAATTTGTGAGACATTATAAAACTTGCAAGTTGAAGTGCCCTAGCAAATATCATCGAAAGGGGCTGACCGGTATAATCAAGAAATTGTAATTAATTCCTGACTGATTACTGTAATACATATGTTTCCAAGAACTTCAAAACACATATCTGTGGGACTAGAATATGTAACTAGACAAAAACAAAATTGTCAAGAGTAAGTGCTAGCTCTATATTTTTGGTCTGCCTGAATGTTTTTTATTCCCTTCAATCTCAGGTGTTGTAAGATCAACTAGAGATCTTCCACCAGCTCATTATACATTCAAAATCAAGAATTTCTCTGTGTTGTTTGAGGCAAAGGTTGAGAAATGTGAATCAGGCCAGTTTGAAGTTGGCGGCTACCAATGGTGCGGCATTTTGAAGATTTATAGCCCGATGTCGTCTTATCTCATGCATGTTGCATGTTTTCTTTTGTTTCCAATAATATAAATCTGATTGTTTTTCTTTTTCGTTTCCAGGAGTTTGGTACTCAAAACAAATGGGAAGAAGAATAGGGATCATGTGAAGGATTATATCTCTATGTATTTGGCAATAGGAAATCAAAATAATCTTTTGCCTGGTTGGGAGGTTAATTTAAACTTCAAATTCTTTGTGTTTGATCAAATACGCGACAAGTATCTGTGTGTTCAAGGTAGCTTTGCCTCAACTTAGTTCACTCATTTTCTAGCTGTTGGTAGAGTATAAATTATTACCTATTGTACCATATTCTGAAATTGATTTCACAGTACTTTTATAAAATATTTAATATTATTTAGAAGATCATGCAAAAGCACGTTGCACGATGTACATATAAGTTTTTATTTTTTGGCTCAGTTGGAATTTGTATTGATTTATGTTTTTCTCCAATCTTATGCTTTTATTTCAATGGAAAGCTCAATTAATTTTTATTATTTTATTAAGACAAGTTAATTTTATATATATATATATATATATATAGTTGATGATTTGTTTGAGATTTGCCTGTACTGCATCATGTATATATTTAATTATGTGTGTATGCTTATATATAATTCCTTTTAGGATCTTTGTTTTTGTAGTGCTGTAAATTTTCCAACTAACATCAATGACGTCTTAGATGCAGATGGGAGTGTAAAACGCTTCCATATCCTAAAGACCGAATGGGGATTTGATCAATTACTTTTGCAAGACACGCTCAACGATCCTTCAAAAGGTTATATTGTTGACAACTCTTGTATTTTTGGGGTTGAAATTTTTGTTATCAAAGGTATTGGCATGGGGGAGTGCCTGTCAATGATAAATCAACCTCAAATTGATTATTTCACTTGGAGGATTGACAAATTTGATGTACTGAAAAAGGAGTATTATTGTTCTGATGTCTTCCTTGTTGAAGGGCATAAGTGGTATGCTTTATAATATTGTGTTTGTAGCTCGCTTTTGTACAAGTAGTTTATTTTAGGTTGAAAAATTTTATATATGTGCAGTCATTTTTGCATACTTTTTGTGCACTCTATTAATGTGATTATCTGTTCACCCTTTTTTAATAAGAAATAATTGTTTTGGTCAATCATATCAATAGAATACATAAAATACATGCAAAGAGTACGCAAAAGTGACTGTATCTAATAAAACTCGTTGAGTTCCCTAAATTTGTTAGGAAAAGTTCATTAATTAGATTTATATAATATATATTTTTTTATATATAGGATGTTGTTACTTTCTGATCCAAGGAGTACCAAAAGTGATGCATTCTTGTCTCTCTCTCTCCAACTACATGATTCCGAAATTGTTTCTCCTAACCGGAAGGTTTACGCAAAATTTAAGGTGCGAATGAGGGACCAAGTCAATGGCAATCACTGTGAAAAACACGGTCAGTCATGATCACTTCATGCGAAAAGCTTATTTCTCGTCTTTTGTTTGAGGTTGGAGAAAATTAATATGATCGAACTAATATGATCTTGCAACTGAAACATTCTGCATGGTTTCCTGACCAAACTCTTGTCTTGCAGGTGAGCACTGGTTCTGTAAATCTAATGTTGGCTGTGGTTTCAAATATTTTTTGTCTCAGAGAGATCTCAAAAGTACATCAAAAGGCTTCTTGCTGGGTGATGGTTTGATCATTGAATGCAAAATTGATGTCATATCTGAAGTCAAGGGAGTTCTTGAGTAATTTGAGAAAAAGAGCTTTATTAATATTCGTCTCTGTGCATGCGCCTATATATATATATTTTCACGCACTGCTTTAATTCTATGCCAAACCATTAGAAATTACATTGAAGTAGAAATCCTCTGCAAACAAAGTTTTCTTATGTTTGATAGCTTTGTATTGATTTTACTTAAAACATTCGGACCAGTCCCATGGTCGAAATGCCAGATACATTGAAGTATTGAAACAGCTAGCTCCTTCATGCATGGCTTCATGCATAAAAGGGAATTAGGGCTTCATAAGCGCCCCTTTGAGCTTCTAAAAACAGGATAATTATTTATTCAGTAAATTAGAATCAAAATCGAAATAATTAACTAAACCCTAATGTACAGATAACATGAGACCCTAAATATAATAACAATTACTTATATTCATTCCAGATAACGATGACATTATATTATCAGTATAATTTAGTTTCCCTCTCTTCATTTAAATTGAACAAAATATCTATTATCTATGTACTTATTTTGGGAATCTTAAAAGAGAAATGCTGGGATCCCGAGCATTTTTCCCGACGCTGTATTTTTTGTTTTACTTAGTTACAAGCCTAATATTTTTATTAATATTGTTAATTTTTTTAAAAAATATTTAAGAGTATTTAAAAAATATATAATAAAATAAAAATAAAAATTTACACTTATCATAATCTAATTTGGATCCGGAGTCGGTAGCTGTTTAGCCACTCATCTTAAAAGGTTCCGACTGAAAATTACATCTATACGTGATAACCTCATTGTTAATTCTGTTTTTTCGTACGTTGAAGACGATAATAAATTAAAGCTTATTGGGAATCTTAAAAGTAGTTGCATGCATGCACAGTGCTACGGATTTTGTGCTCATTCATTCTCTTCCTGCCAACATTGACGCCACTACAAGAAAAATAGACTTTTGTAATCAATTTATTGCAATGAAAATAATATTCGCAACCAAAATTCGTTGCAATAAATTGACCACAAAAATCTGTTTTTCTTGTAGTGCGCAAATGGTGCCTCTCTCATTAGATATTCTTGCTTGTCATGACATGTTAATTTTTTGTTATATTAGTAACTCTCAGAAGTATCGTCGATACTAGCTAGCTTGTTAATTTATATCGTCGATACTAGCTAGCTTGTCATGACATGTTAATTTTTTGTTATATTAATTTTTTAGGACCACAGGCAGCAGAGGAATGGGGCGGCTATGCACGATGGAAAAGCTGAAATCCATGGAAGGAGAGAGGATTCTGAGTATAAAAGGAAGAGGAACCTTCGAGAATGGTCATTCGGGGGTTTTTCCTTTTCATTTCTCTNAAATATTGGTTCTCTTATTTTAAATTTATCAGATTTTTTGCTAGATTTATTTTATGATTTTTAAGTTGTAAAAATTATTTTGATGTGCTTTCTTGGTATTAATTATTGTTTTGTATTTAAGTTGCTCTTTAATTTAAATTGGTAATTATTGTATTTTATTATCTTATTTTAATAAGCCACTGCGTTTAAAATATTTTATTTAAATTTTCCGTTTTGAAATCTATTTTGTTAGATCCATTTTGAAACCCAGATTGAAAACACCGAACCTTATTTCTTTCTCTTCATTTTTCTTTTTCCCTCTTTTTCTTTTTCCTTTCTCTTTCTTCTTCCTGTTTCTTCTTTCTTTTCTCTTTCTTCTTCCTGTTTCTTCTTCATTTTTCTTCAACTGCCTCCCACACCGCCACCCACGGCCAACCACCACCATTAGCTTCACCAACACCCTAAGCCATTCCCTAGCTTTCCCAAGTCTTAGTTTGTCACCATTTAAAAGTTGAGTTTTTGAGACCCATAGCCATGGTGCAATTTGCACTGTTACGTTGCTGTGTCGTCGCCTCTTGCACCTCATTGATCGTTCAAACATTATATTATAGTACTGTAAGTATTTTCTCAAAGAAATTTTGAGATTTAATTATGTTTTTGCACTAACTCTTATTTACTGTGAATTGGATGGTTATGCCGGACTAAGTCTGAGGAGTAAGGGGGTCGGTTGGATTGAATGATGAAGTTGTTTGTATGATTAGATTATGTTGGTTGTTGAATATTTTATAGTATCATATCCATTGCATAATTGCACGCATGTTCACGTTTGTAAATGAAAATTGAGTTTTCGCATAATTGCATACATGTTCTTGTGTTTAATTGAAAACTGGATTTTTTGTGATAAATGATGGGTAAGGATTGGAGAGGAAAAAGAGACTGTAGAGATGGTGGTAAGCAGGGATGGTGGTAGAGTCCCGCCAGTGATTCCCGTCTACAGTGCATGCGGTAGGGATGGTGGTAGTCTCGCATGTGATTCCCGCCAATGGTGCATGCGGTAGGGATGGTGGTAGAGTCCCACCTATGATACCTACCTACAGTGCTCTGATAGATTGAAAGAGAAGAAAAGGAGCTGTAAGGATGATGGTAAATGGGGACGGTGGTAGAGTCTTGTATGTGATTCCCGCCTACAGCGCATGCGGTAGGGATAGTGGTAGTCCCGCTTACAATTCTCGCCTATAGTGGGAGCTGTAGGGATAGTGGTAAGCAGGGATGGTGGTAGTCTCACCTACGATTATCGCCTACAGTGGGAGCTGTAGGGATGGTGGTAGTCCCGCCTGTGATTCCTGCCTACGGTGCACGCAGTAGGGATAGTGGTAGAGTCCTACATGCAATTCTTGCCTATAGTGTTAATGGATTAATGAGCTATTTTCTGGAAAAATGGTGGATTTTATGATTGGTTCATTTTCTGGGAAAATGGCGACTAGTTATTTAATTGGATTTGTTTTTTTGGGCCAAATGAAATTTTTGGTGTGCATTGGAAAATAATCTTTTTGGGGAAAATGATGTTTTGAGTCTCATGCATATTTCATTGTGTGCACGTATTGTTGGTTGCACGAATGTATTTTTATCTCTTGGGTTGGTTGGAATTATTAGTTGCTGAGATTCGCAATCTCATGGTATTCAACACCCTACGGTACCATTTCATGGTATCGTAGTTTTTTATGCAGATGATGATAAGTAGAGCCGGAGGCTTTGGCTCTGCCAAAGGAGTGATCTGTGGTCGCTCTTGTGCATTAAGATTTATTTTTCTACTTGTTTAGGTATTTTGCCTTTTGTATTATATTTTTGGGACAATTGTATAATTATTTTCTATACTACTTTTAGTTTGGCAAATTTGTATTTAAAATTCTGGTACTTATTTGACTTATTTAATTTACCTGCTGCGTTTATGTTGTACTTTTTTTGCATGTACACACACTTGATACATATCATTGGGATACGTGAGCCATTTTGTCATCATCCCGGACACCTCGATCCCTAAATGTCCACACATGGGGGTCGGGGGCGTCACATTTCTAGTGGCCGCCTTACGAAATTAACCAATTATATATTTTTGAAAAGGAAAATGATATTCCAACTGAGGAGTATCACTGACAAAAGCTACTGATTGTTTTTAATTTTTTTTTTCAATGGCTTGTTTAGGATTGTGGTATGAGTCTTAAAAAGTGCTTAAATAAGTTTAAAAACTCTTTAATGGAAGAATTTGGTTGTTTGGATGTTACCTATTAAAAAACTTTTAATCTCAAATATGTTATAAAGTACATCTGGTATTTTTCCTTAAACGTACTTTTTTGAATAATGCCGAACGTAATTCGAATTTTAAAAAGATTATTAATGGATGAAAATGTCTATACAATTTTTAGATAATTATAATTTTTAAACTTTTAAAGATATGGTCATAATCTTTAAAAATTTAAATAATCATCATTTCTACTTTAGAAAGTATTTTTTAAATTTATTTCCAAACAAACATAACAAGTTTGAAAGTGATTTAAACATACGGTTATCCAATAGTACATAACTTTTTAATAGTAAAATTTATTATTTAAGTTATAAGATATAAGTCATAAAGTTATAAGTTATAATTACTACTGCAATCCTGAACATAAACTTAATAATTAAGGAAGCGTTTTTTAATAAATTTGTAATTTTTATTTTAAATATTTAAGGGTTCAAAAATTGTTTGAAATAAAAGCAGAAAAAATGGACGTTCGGTGGGGAGCCTAGCTCGGTGGGTGTAGCAACACCCATTTGAAAAATACTATTAATCCATATTTTAATCATCATCCTCTCACATGAGCTATTGATGTGACATCAAATTATTAGTAGATAACTAAACGTAATAAATAATTCTCTAACTTTCAATCATTTTATAAATCTACTCTTACCTTATTTAGAATACGTAGATCAAGTGTATCCTTTACACCTAGTACTTATCAATATAATTTTCTAAATTTGTCTCCCGAGGTTCTTTAAAATCGTGACTTGTTATAATGTCCTAAAATACATTAGGGCTTTTGCATGACACAATCGTATTTTATTAAATTTACTAGCTAGGCTGCTCTATTGTCCATGCATAACATCTTAGAAGGTTAATTTATGATCATCTCTATCATGTTTTATCACGCTAATTACTCACCTCCTCATCTTTGAATTTCACAAGTGACAAAATAAAAGTCGTATATGGTCGCTAGAGCCCATATATGTTGTAATGATGATAATTAGGGATGAAATTTTTTTAGTCTAAATCTGAAAAACCGATCGAATCAAATGGTTTGGTCCAAATCGGAAAAATCGATTGGATCGGACTTGATTGAATCGAATTCACCTTTACTAGTTCTCGGTTGATAGTGTCTTCAAAATTTGATTTTCTATTCAATCTTGGGTGTGAATTTTTTAGACTAGACCAAACTGAACGACCAAATCATCACTTACATATAAGAATTTTAAATATTTCTTTAAATATATAATATATTATTATATATATTACTTATATAAGTTAATTATATAATTTTTTCTAATTTATCACCATTGGCCATATAATTTGTAAATTAATATATGTTATTAATTAACTAATATATCATATGATAATATATATTATTATATGTAGATACGTACTCTACTAAAGTGTTAATTTAGTAACTATTAAGATCATAAATATAATTTTAATTACTTTTTTTATTGAATTAGTTGCATAATCCACATTAAAGGATCCATTATTTTTAATTTTTTAATTTTACTAAGAATAATTTTTTTTGCATGCTCGATCTGTTTTTTTATATTAAAAAGACGTCTATTATCTATATACTTATTTGGGAATCTAAAAAGGTTCCCACTGGCTGGGAATTAAATCTATACGTACATAACCTCATTATTTCTGTTTTCCAAACGTTGGAGACAGTAATAAATTAAAGACTCATTGGGAATCTTAAGAGTTGACGTTTCATGCATGCACATTGCACACTACAGATTACATATATGGGAACTGCTTCCTTCGCAAATAGCCTATATAGTAGTCCCTTGGGCTTCCTGTTTATCAAAAGAGTTGGATCTCTAATACATTGGACCGACCACCGGGAGAAAAGTAGTGTCCAAAAGGAAAGCATGGAATTAGATCAAACTCGTCATTCTCTGCCTGCCGACATTGATGCATATGGTGCTCTTTCTCTCTCTCTCTCTCTCTCTCTCTCTTCATTCTTGTTTGTGACATGTTAAGTTTTTGTTATATTAGTAATTCTCAGAAGTCTTGTCGATACAGCTACTTGTGTCATATGCTGTCTGTGTTAAATTTGTGAGACATTATAAAACTTGCAAGTTGAAGTGCCCTAGCAAATATCATCGAAAGGGGCTGACCGGTATAATCAAGAAATTGTAATTAATTCCTGACTGATTACTGTAATACATATGTTTCCAAGAACTTCAAAACACATATCTGTGGGACTAGAATATGTAACTAGACAAAAACAAAATTGTCAAGAGTAAGTGCTAGCTCTATATTTTTGGTCTGCCTGAATGTTTTTTATTCCCTTCAATCTCAGGTGTTGTAAGATCAACTAGAGATCTTCCACCAGCTCATTATACATTCAAAATCAAGAATTTCTCTGTGTTGTTTGAGGCAAAGGTTGAGAAATGTGAATCAGGCCAGTTTGAAGTTGGCGGCTACCAATGGTGCGGCATTTTGAAGATTTATAGCCCGATGTCGTCTTATCTCATGCATGTTGCATGTTTTCTTTTGTTTCCAATAATATAAATCTGATTGTTTTTCTTTTTCGTTTCCAGGAGTTTGGTACTCAAAACAAATGGGAAGAAGAATAGGGATCATGTGAAGGATTATATCTCTATGTATTTGGCAATAGGAAATCAAAATAATCTTTTGCCTGGTTGGGAGGTTAATTTAAACTTCAAATTCTTTGTGTTTGATCAAATACGCGACAAGTATCTGTGTGTTCAAGGTAGCTTTGCCTCAACTTAGTTCACTCATTTTCTAGCTGTTGGTAGAGTATAAATTATTACCTATTGTACCATATTCTGAAATTGATTTCACAGTACTTTTATAAAATATTTAATATTATTTAGAAGATCATGCAAAAGCACGTTGCACGATGTATATATAAGTTTTTATTTTTTGGCTCAGTTGGAATTTGTATTGATTTATGTTTTTCTCCAATCTTATGCTTTTATTTCAATGGAAAGCTCAATTAATTTTTATTATTTTATTAAGACAAGTTAATTTTATATATATATATATATATATATAGTTGATGATTTGTTTGAGATTTGCCTGTACTGCATCATGTATATATTTAATTATGTGTGTATGCTTATATATAATTCCTTTTAGGATCTTTGTTTTTGTAGTGCTGTAAATTTTCCAACTAACATCAATGACGTCTTAGATGCAGATGGGAGTGTAAAACGCTTCCATATCCTAAAGACCGAATGGGGATTTGATCAATTACTTTTGCAAGACACGCTCAACGATCCTTCAAAAGGTTATATTGTTGACAACTCTTGTATTTTTGGGGTTGAAATTTTTGTTATCAAAGGTATTGGCATGGGGGAGTGCCTGTCAATGATAAATCAACCTCAAATTGATTATTTCACTTGGAGGATTGACAAATTTGATGTACTGAAAAAGGAGTATTATTGTTCTGATGTCTTCCTTGTTGAAGGGCATAAGTGGTATGCTTTATAATATTGTGTTTGTAGCTCGCTTTTGTACAAGTAGTTTATTTTAGGTTGAAAAATTTTATATATGTGCAGTCATTTTTGCATACTTTTTGTGCACTCTATTAATGTGATTATCTGTTCACCCTTTTTTAATAAGAAATAATTGTTTTGGTCAATCATATCAATAGAATACATAAAATACATGCAAAGAGTACGCAAAAGTGACTGTATCTAATAAAACTCGTTGAGTTCCCTAAATTTGTTAGGAAAAGTTCATTAATTAGATTTATATAATATATATTTTTTTATATATAGGATGTTGTTACTTTCTGATCCAAGGAGTACCAAAAGTGATGCATTCTTGTCTCTCTCTCTCCAACTACATGATTCCGAAATTGTTTCTCCTAACCGGAAGGTTTACGCAAAATTTAAGGTGCGAATGAGGGACCAAGTCAATGGCAATCACTGTGAAAAACACGGTCAGTCATGATCACTTCATGCGAAAAGCTTATTTCTCGTCTTTTGTTTGAGGTTGGAGAAAATTAATATGATCGAACTAATATGATCTTGCAACTGAAACATTCTGCATGGTTTCCTGACCAAACTCTTGTCTTGCAGGTGAGCACTGGTTCTGTAAATCTAATGTTGGCTGTGGTTTCAAATATTTTTTGTCTCAGAGAGATCTCAAAAGTACATCAAAAGGCTTCTTGCTGGGTGATGGTTTGATCATTGAATGCAAAATTGATGTCATATCTGAAGTCAAGGGAGTTCTTGAGTAATTTGAGAAAAAGAGCTTTATTAATATTCGTCTCTGTGCATGCGCCTATATATATATATTTTCACGCACTGCTTTAATTCTATGCCAAACCATTAGAAATTACATTGAAGTAGAAATCCTCTGCAAACAAAGTTTTCTTATGTTTGATAGCTTTGTATTGATTTTACTTAAAACATTCGGACCAGTCCCATGGTCGAAATGCCAGATACATTGAAGTATTGAAACAGCTAGCTCCTTCATGCATGGCTTCATGCATAAAAGGGAATTAGGGCTTCATAAGCGCCCCTTTGAGCTTCTAAAAACAGGATAATTATTTATTCAGTAAATTAGAATCAAAATCGAAATAATTAACTAAACCCTAATGTACAGATAACATGAGACCCTAAATATAATAACAATTACTTATATTCATTCCAGATAACGATGACATTATATTATCAGTATAATTTAGTTTCCCTCTCTTCATTTAAATTGAACAAAATATCTATTATCTATGTACTTATTTTGGGAATCTTAAAAGAGAAATGCTGGGATCCCGAGCATTTTTCCCGACGCTGTATTTTTTGTTTTACTTAGTTACAAGCCTAATATTTTTATTAATATTGTTAATTTTTTTAAAAAATATTTAAGAGTATTTAAAAAATATATAATAAAATAAAAATAAAAATTTACACTTATCATAATCTAATTTGGATCCGGAGTCGGTAGCTGTTTAGCCACTCATCTTAAAAGGTTCCGACTGAAAATTACATCTATACGTGATAACCTCATTGTTAATTCTGTTTTTTCGTACGTTGAAGACGATAATAAATTAAAGCTTATTGGGAATCTTAAAAGTAGTTGCATGCATGCACAGTGCTACGGATTTTGTGCTCATTCATTCTCTTCCTGCCAACATTGACGCCACTACAAGAAAAATAGACTTTTGTAATCAATTTATTGCAATGAAAATAATATTCGCAACCAAAATTCGTTGCAATAAATTGACCACAAAAATCTGTTTTTCTTGTAGTGCGCAAATGGTGCCTCTCTCATTAGATATTCTTGCTTGTCATGACATGTTAATTTTTTGTTATATTAGTAACTCTCAGAAGTATCGTCGATACTAGCTAGCTTGTTAATTTATATCGTCGATACTAGCTAGCTTGTCATGACATGTTAATTTTTTGTTATATTAATTTTTTAGGACCACAGGCAGCAGAGGAATGGGGCGGCTATGCACGATGGAAAAGCTGAAATCCATGGTAAGGAGAGAGGATTCTGAGTATAAAAGGAAGAGGAACCTTCGAGAATGGTCATTCGGGGGTTTTTCCTTTTCATTTCTCTTGTAATTTCTCACTGTTTTTGTTGGAGACAGTTTGTTTTGCTGAACCCTTTTTTTAGGGTTTTTGCATTTTAATCTTTTGCTTGTTTTGATGAAGATGTTTGGCTAAATTTACAGCCTGGGTTGCGGTGAAACTGCTCTTTATGTTCTATCACTTGCTAGATTCTCTATGGTTTTGATTGTTCACCTCACTTGGTCTGAAATCAATTTCTAATGAGGAAAATATGATGAATTCTCTTGCTCTTAATCTTGTTCTGCTGTAGACATAAGGCACAACAAAACCTTGAATTAATCAAGGAGTTTATCAGTCGAGTGTTAAATTTATCTTGGTGGAAGCTTAGTGACTGTTTTCTATTATCGGTTTTGGCATAACTATGCTGAATTCTTATTTCGGATGCTCTATGTTATTAGCTCCTTGATTGAGTTAGTGAGTAGAGATTAAAACTGAGGGAACCAAGTAAGTGATAAACATCAAGGAGTTTTAAAAGCCGCAACCCAGGTGTTTGCTCTTTTGATCCTGTGAACCCTGTTAGTTAAACTAATGATCAACAACTCTGTTTTAGAACCACACCATTTTTCAGAAGTTAGATTTTACTTTGTATGATTTAATCCCTGTTTCAGAGCAAAATCATTGCCCTGAAAACAGCCACAAATCCACCATATATTCACTTGATTACAAACCCTTCACTGGGTGGAGTCTTTCTTTTTCTGTTCCAACTTGTTTTCAAAATAAAAGTTATTAAAAACTCAAACAAATTAAAAATCACAGGATATTCCTTTTGTAACATCATAGTTTTCCATTAAGCTTTCTCAAGCATGTTGCTGGAATCACACTTGTCCCTGGAAAATGACCTTGGGACTTATTATTACAACTGAACCAATTCTGCACTTGGGAGTGATAATTTGGACTGAGTCAAGTTTTTGGCGCCGTTGTCTGGGACAACTGGTGTTTTCAGCACACTATCATATGGTGTTTTTGAGGCTGTGAACCTCTTCACAGCCTGGGTGATATCTTTTCCTCTCATTTTACTTGTTTGCTTTTATTTTATTCTATCCTTTAGTTTATTTTATCTTATTGCAATCTGTTTTGTTTTCTTTTTGCTGAACTTGCATGTCTGGTTGGGTTAGAGATAGCACATATAGACTTGCTAAAACTGAATCATCAACCTCATCCTCAAGTGCATCTGTTTCTCTAAATTCAGCAGTTGAATCATCATTTGACATTCATAGTGACATGGCTGAAAATGAAGAACCCAATGATAGGGAGATGGTAAACCCCAACAGGACGCTTAGAGAATATTTGCAACCTGTTAGGACCAGCCCACCCTCTTGTATCATTCAACCTTTGAATGCAAATAATTTTAACTTCAAACCTGGAATGATTCCACTGCTGCCACATTTTCATGGCATGGAATCAGAAAACTCCTATTTGCACATCAAAGAATTTGAAGAAGTGTGCTCAACTTTCATGGATAGAACATGCACTGAAGAAGTCATTAGGTTAAAACTGTTCCCATTTTCTCTTAAGGACAAGGCTAAAACTTGGCTAAATTCCTTAAGGCCAAGGTCTATTGGGACTTGGCAGGAAATGCAAATAGAATTTTAAAAAAAAAATTTCCCAATGCATAGGACCAATGCCTTAAAAAGACAAATTATGAATTTTGGTCAAAAGGATTCAGAGACATTTTATCACTGCTGGGAACGTTTTAAAGACTTATTAAATGCATGTTCTCATTACGAATATGAGGAGTGGAGGGTCATAAGTTTTTTTTATGAGGGTTTACAACAAAAAATGAGACAATTTGTGGAAACCATGTGCAATGGTGAATTTTTTAATAAAGAACCCTTGGAAGCATTTGAGTACTTTGACTATTTATCTGAAAATGCCCAGTCATGGGATGTTTATGAGATGTATGAAAGATCTGAAAATCCAAAATTTTTAAGTGGGGGTGGAAAGTATCATTTGAAAGAAGCTGATGATTTACATGCTAGGCTTGCATTACTCTCTAAGAAAGTAGAGTCTATAGAACTTAAGAAGGTCAGTGAGTTGCAAGCCCTACCATCTACTTCTGAAAAATGTAACATATGTGAAGATCTCGGGCATGTGACTAGTGCATGCCCAACAATACCTGCATTTAAAGAAGTCTTACTTGACCAATCTAATGCTGTGAATATGATCTCTAAAAATTTTTCTGGGCCATATTCTAACACTTATAATTCAGGTTGGAGGAACCATCCAAATTTTGGTTGGAGAAATGAGCAGCTAACAGCCCCAGGACCTGCTCAATATGCTCCCTATTCAGCACCAACAGCCCCAGGACCTTCACAATATGCAAATCACCCACCTCCAGTGCAAAAGAAGAACTTGGAGGATACCATGCAGCAGTTGTCCGTGAGCCTCCAGCAGTTCATGCAAAGTTAGAATACGATAAATAATCAAAATTCACAAGCGATAAACGACATTAGAGGAACACTCACACGAGTGACCACCGCTTTAAGTGCTCAAGAAAAAGGGAAATTCCCTGCTCAGCCTCAACCCAACCCACAAGGACTGAATCAGCAAAGTCAGAGTACTACTGAAAGTGCCAATGTCAAATCTGTCAAGGCCATCACAACTCTAAGGAGTGGTAAGGTTGTGGATATTCCTGTACATGGTGCAACCAGCTCAGGTAAAAATTCTAACCCTTCCCAAGATAAAGGTGAGCCAAGCATGCTAGATTCTGAAACAGATATATGCCCCACACCTGCCCCATTCCCACATAGATTGCTTTCTATGCATAAGGAAAAACAGCATGCTGAAATTCTGGAAATTTTTAGACATGTCAGGATTAATATTCCTCTTCTTGATGCCATTAAACAAATTCCTGCTTATGCTAAATTTCTAAAGGATTTATGCACTGTAAAAAGGAAGTTAAATGTACAGAAAAAAGCTTTTCTCACTGAGCAAGTCAGTGCAATAATTCAAAATCACACACCACCCAAGTTTAAAGACCCTGGTTCACCAACTATTTCTTGTGTCATTGGAAATGCAAAAATTGGCCAAGCTTTACTTGATTTAGGTTCAGGGGTTAATTTGCTACCTTTTAGTGTGTATGAACAGCTGGGTTTGGGTGAATTAAAGGCCACTTCCATTATTTTATAGCTTGCTGATAGATCCATCAAAATACCAAAGGGTATTGTTGAGGATGTCTTGGTCCAAGTAGATAAATTCTACTACCCAGTAGATTTTGTGGTGCTAGACATGAAAGTGACTGCCCATTCAAATTCTTCAGCACCTGTGATTTTAGGGAGACCATTCTTAGCAACTTCTAATGCCATAATTAATTGTAGGAGTGGTGTATTGAAATTAAGCTTTGGGAATATGACCTTAGAATTGAACATTTTTAACTTGTGCAGGCAACCTCAAGAACCCGAGGAACTTCAAGAAGTCAATGCACTGGAATCTCTCCTCTTTGAAAATTCTTTGCTGAATTATGACTGTAGTGAACAATGGGAGGAATTAGAGAACTCCCTTGATTTAATTGAGCCTGCTAATATGATGTCATTTGTTTGTGCTGCAGGAAATCCCACTGAGGTGCAGTGGAAGCTGAAATTTGAGCCATTACTAGAAATTCCAGCAGCGTTAAAACCTTCCACAGAGAAGTTCCCAGTGCTGGAACTAAAGCCTCTGCCTTCAGAACTGAAATATGCTCACCTGGGTCCAGAAAATTCATTTCTAGTGGTAATCTCTTCTCAATTAACTCCTGACCNATTGTAGGTGTGGTGTCTTGAAATTAAGCTTTGGGAATATGACCTTAGAATTGAACATTTTCAACTTGTGCAGGCAACCTCAAGAACCCGAGGAATTTCAAGAAGTCAATGCACTGGAATCTCTCCTCTCTGAAAATTCTTTGCTGAATTATGACTATAGTGAACAATGGGAGGAATTAGAGAACTCCTTTGATTTAATTGAGCATGCTAACATTATGTCATTTGTTTGTGCTGCAGGAAATCCCACTGAGGTGCAGTGGAAGCTGAAATTTGAGCCATTACCAGAAATTCCAGCAACGTTAAAACCTTCCACAGAGAAGTTCCCAGTGCTGGAACTAAAGCCTCTGCCTTCAGAACTGAAATATGCTCACCTGGGTCCAGAAAATTCATTTCCAGTGGTAATCTCTTCTCAATTAACTCCTGACCAAGAGAATAAGTTACTGACCATGCTGAAACAACATAAAGCAGCCATTGGTTGGTCCATAGCTGATATCAAAGGTATAAGCCCTCTTACTTGCACTCATAGGATATATTTAGAAGAGGACTCAAAACCTTCTAGGGAGATGCAAAGGAGATTAAATCCTACATTGAAAGAAGTAGTAAAAACTGAAGTTTTGAAACTTTTAGACATAGGCATCATATATCCCATTGCAGACAGCAAATGGGTTAGTCCAATCCAAGTTGTTCCAAAAAAATCTGGGATGACTGTGATAGAAAATAACAAGGGGGAGTTAGTGTCTACTAGGGTAACCACAGGCTGGAGAATGTGTGTAGACTATAGGAAACTGAATGCAGCCTCTAGGAAGGACCATTTTCTCTTACCTTTCCTTGACCAGATTTTAGAAAAGGTGACGGGACATGAGTACTATTGTTTCTTAGATGGGTTTTATGGATACTATCAAATAGAGATAGCCCCTGAGGACTAAGAGAAAACCACATTTACTTGCCCTTTTGGTACTTTTGCCTTCAAAAGAATGCCATTTGGGTTATGTAATGCCCCGGCTACTTTCCAAAGATGTATGCTAAGCATCTTTAGTGATTTAATTGAGGACATTGTAGAGGTGTTTATGGATCATTTTTCAATCTTTGGAAAATCATTTGACGCTTGCTTGGCTAACCTACAAGTTGTTCTGACCAGATGTGAGGAAAACCAGCTGCTGTTAAACTGGGAAAAATGTCATTTTATGGTTCAGCAAGGCATAGTTCTTGGACACATTGTGTCCTCACGGGGTATTGAGGTTGATAAGGCTAAAATAGAATTAATTTCAAACTTGCCTGCACCTAGGAATGTAAAAGATGTTAGATCTTTTTTAGGCCATGCTTGTTTTTATAGAAGATTTATAAAAAGTTTTAGTCATATCTCTAAGCCTCTTTGTCAACTCCTCATGCATGATGTCAAGTTTGAATGGACCAATGAATGTCAAGACTGTTTTGACCAATTAAAATCTTTCCTCACCACAGCACCCATTGTTCAACCCCCTGATTGGACACTCCCTTTTGAATTAATGTGTGATGCTAGTGATTTTGCTGTAGGAGCTGCACTTGGGCAGCGAAAAAATAAGATGTCACATGTCATCTATTATGCTAGTAAAACCTTGAATGCTGCCCAAAGAAATTACTCCACCATAGAAAAAGAACTCCTAGCTGTTGTATTTGCTTTGGATAAATTCAGATCTTATTTGCTTGGTTCTTCTGTCACCATATTTACTGACCATGCAGCACTCAAATTTCTCTTATCAAAAAAAGATACAAAACCAAGGCTAATAAGGTGGATTCTCCTACTGCAGGAATTTGATCTCACAATAAAGGATAAAAATGGGGTGGAGAATGTGGTGGCGGATCATTTGTCTCGACTTACATCTGAAAACTCTGAACACTCTCCTTTAATTTCTGATTATTTTCCTGATGAACAATTGTTTTCAGTTGAAATTTTACCATGGTATGCTGACCTTGTAAACTTTCTGGTTACAGGGAAAACCCCTCCCCATTGGACTACGCAGGACATCAAGAGGCTGAAATCTGAAGCTAAGTATTTTTTTTATGATGATCCATACCTCTTTTAAGTACTGTTCAGATCAGATTATTAGGAAGTGTGTGCCTAATACTGAAATTTCTGGTGTGTTGTCCTTCTGTCATTCAGAAGCTTGTGGTGGGCATTTTTCAGCCCACAAAACAGTAGCTAAAATCCTCCAAAGTGGGTTTTATTGGCCTTCCATGTTTAAAGATGCATATAGCTTTTGTAAGGCCTGTGAACCCTGTCAAAAATTAGGAAGTATCACTAGGAGAAATATGATGCCTGTGCAGCCTATATTAGTGATTGAAATTTTTGACTGTTGGGGGATAGATTTCATGGGACCATTTCCCTCTTCTTATGGCTGTTTGTATATCTTGCTTGCTGTGGACTATGTTTCTAAATGGGTTGAGGCAGTCCCTTGCAAAAATAATGACCATAAAGTGGTTTTAAAATTTTTAAAGGAAAATATTTTTGCAAGATTTGGCATGCCTAAGGCCATTATCAGTGATAATGGTACCCACTTTTGTAATAAGCATTTTTATGCCTTAATGAAGAAATATGGCATCCATCACAAAGTTTCCACACCTTATCATCCTCAAACTAATGGCCAAGCTGAACTAGCTAATAGGGAAATAAAAAACATTCTTGAAAAAACAGTGAGCCCTAACAAAAAAGATTGGTCATTACGTTTAACTGATGCTCTTTGGGCTTACAGAACAGCCTACAAAACCATTTTGGGCATGTCTCCATATAGACTAGTGTATGGGAAGGCATGCCATCTGCCTGTAGAGTTAGAACACAGGGCATATTGGGCCATTAAAAAGTTTAATTTTGACATTGACCAGGCTGGTTCTATAAGAAAATTGCAAATGGCTGAATTGGATGAACTTAGAATGGATGCCTACAATAATTCCAAGCTGTCCAAGGAAAGGATGAAGAAATTTCATGATAAGCATATCCAACGTAAAACCTTTGAGCCTGAGCAACAAGTGTTATTGTACAATTCGCGATTACACTTGTTTCCTGGCAAATTAAGGTCCCGGTGAAGTGGTCCATATGTGGTCAAAAATGTCTTTCCCCATGGAGCTGTGGAGATCATGAATCCTCAAAATGGTAACATGTTCAAAGTTAATGGTCAAAGACTCAAGCCCTTCATTTCTAATTTCCTATCTGAAGAGTCTACTTTACTTTTGTTGGACCCAAATACTAATACAGTTGTAGAATCCAGTTGACTTGGTTTCTTGATTTATCACTTGTTTCTCTTCTGTTTTTGTAGTCAGTTTTTTTTTTCTGTTTCTTCTTTGGTTAGTCTCTTCGCATCTCAACCAGGTATGTTCTCTCACAACCCCTCTGCTGTTTTTTTTCTTTTGAGTACTTTTTCTCCTCATACATGTTGAATTGCTTTGTATCATTGAGGACAATGTTACATTCTGCTGGGGGGGAAAGAACTTAATTTTTTCTATGCCTTAGACACATTCTGATCCCTCTTTGAAAGTGCTGTGAATGAGTCAGTAGCCCTTGTTTCTGAACATTTGTGTTCTGAGTTGATTTGCTGAGGTTATAAAACATTTAAAATTCAATCATATTCAGAAAGTAGGTCAAAAGGGAAGTTTATCCAGTTTTTTTAGTTGCTTAAACCAAGGGATAGTAATTAAAATCTTGCTCAGCACACACACACACATACTCAGAAAAAAAGAGAGACTCTGGTGTGCCATTACTTGTTGAAATTCACTCTAATTGTGGGAGATTCCAATGAACCATATCCTAATGGCTTAGAAAGAACAAATAAAAAGAAGGGACAAGCCAAGGATAAAAAAAAAAAGAAAAAAAAAAGGTGTGTATTGGAAAAGGCTGCCTATTGCCGAGGACCAAAAAAAAAAAAAAAAAACCTTTAGGTAGTCTAGTGGTAAGGGCCGACTTGTGAAAGTGTGGGTAGGCGCACATTCATAGGTCTGATTCCTCCTAGAAAACCAAGAGGTGCAGCAACCTAGCGGTAAGGGCTTATTTGTGAAAGTGTGGGTAGGCGCACATTCATAGGTCTGACCCCCCCTAGGAAAAGAAAAAAAAAATGGGCCTTTTAAAGTGTAATAGCGTGAAAGCCAACAATACAATGGTTTTGAATTTGAGTAAGACTATGTGGTCATCTCAAATCTTCTGCAGTGATTGAAACTTCTAATGTCTCTTGGTAGTCAATTCTGAAATTCTGACCTTAGCCCCATGCACTAAAAGAAGCAAGATTTTACTGAACTTATCTTTTTTGGATTGATTGACTAAACACTGTATAAACCTTTTTGTTGGCACTAAATTTCTGATCAATTTACTTCTAGTGTTCTTAAGCCTCTGAAAGTTTGAATCTTGGCCTGAGTTCTTGGGTTTAGTTGAGAAGCTCCTTCATCTTTGTTCTAAACCAGTTAATTTGCTAGGGACTAGCAAAAAGTCAGTTGGGGGGTGTGATAACTGGATAAATATGTTGTTTTTAATGCTCTTAACTAGTGAGATTAGTGAACATTATTTGTAAAAATTAAGAGTATTAATCAAATGATATGTGCTAGCCCTCCCTAACATGAAAAATGACCATTTACACCTTAAAGCAATAAATTTTCGTGTATATAAGCCTGAGTATTACTTTCTTCTATTAAATAGGTTGGCTGGTCAAACCCATGAGCTGTGGCCCAACACAGGAGCCCAACACAGGAGTGAATTGATCTGTAAGTGACTCAAGCCCACAAAGCCCATGAGAGGAACCTTAAGCTGAGAAAGCCACGGGAATAACTTACAGCACCTAAGGGTTTTGGGACCACAAGCAGCAGAGGAATGGAGCGGCTATGCACGATGGAAAAGCTGAAATCCGTGGCAAGGAGAGAGGATTCTGAGTATAAAAGGAAGAGGAACCTTCGAGAATGGTCATTCGGGGGTTTTTCCTTTTCATTTCTCTTGTAATTTCTCACTGTTTTTGTTGGAGACAGTTTGTTTTGCTGAACACTTTTTTTAGGATTTTTGCATTTTAATCTTTTGCTTGTTTTGATGAAGATGTTTGGCTAAATTTACAGCCTGGGTTGCGGTGAAACTGCTCTTTATGTTCTATCACTTGCTAGATTCTCTATGGTTTTGATTGTTCACCTCACTTGGTTTGAAATCAATTTCTAATGAGGAAAATATAATGAATTCTCTTGCTCTTAATCTTGTTCTGCTGTAGACACAAGGCACAACAGAACCTTGAATTAATCAAGGAGTCTATCAGTCGAGTGTTAAATTTATCTTGGTGGAAGCTTAGTGAGTGTTTTCTATTATCGGTTTTGGCATAACTATGCTAAATTCTTATTTCGGATACTCTATGTTATTAGCTCCTTGATTGAGTTAGTGAGTAGAGATTAAAACTGAGGGAACCAAGTAAGTGATGAACATCAAGGAGTTTTAAAAGCCGCAACCCAGGTGTTTGCTCTTTTGATCCTGTGAACCCTGTTAGTTAAACTAATGATCAACAACTCTGTTTTAGAACCACACCATTTTTCAGAAGTCAGATTTTACTTTGTATGATTTAATCCCTGTTTTAGAGCAAAATCATTGCCCTGAAAACAGCCACAAATCCACCATATATTCACTTGATTACAAACCCTTCACTGGGTGGAGTCTTTCTTTTTCTCTTCCAACTTGTTTTCAAAATAAAAGTTTTTAAAAACTCAAACAAAAAATCACAGGATGTTCCTTTCGTAACATCATAGTTTTCTATTAAGCTTTCTCAAGCATGTTGCTGGAATCACACTTGTCCCTGTGGAAAATGACCTTGGGACTTCCTTATTATTACAATTGAACCACTTCTACACTTGGGAGTGATAATCTGGACTGAGTCAGTATAATCAGGCAATGGTACTTGATCGGTCTAACCTAATGTACATGACTATTAGACCGATTTGTTTTTTCTTTTAAAAAACACTTATTTTAATTTGGATCGATGTATGGACTGAATTACCAAAAAAATAAATGAGGAAAAAAAAATTTCTAGATGTATGGATCGAATTGGATCAAATTGGACCGATTGGACTAATAGATTGGAGTAATAGCTAATGGTCTGGTCGGGTCCTTAGGGCTAATTAGTCTAATCCGATCCAAGGTCAAATTGGACTGATTACACTCGTTGATGACATTAGCTTACTAGAATTTAGTTCCCAGCTTAATCTCTTGATCATTTAAATGAAAAAGACGTCTATTATCTATAAACTTTTTTGGGAAACTTAAAAGGTTCCCATTGGGAATTACATCTATACATAACCTGATTATTTATGTTTTTCAAATGTTGGAGACAGTAATAAATTAAAGGCTAATCATTGGGAATCTTAAAAGTTTCATGCATGCACACTACAGATTATATATATGGGAGCTACTTCCTTTGCAAATAACCTATTGAAAGAATTGTATAAAGTGGTATTAGTTCAACTTACCAAGACCAGAACATATATTCACTTATATATATGATTATAGCTTAATAACAATATATTCTGTATGAGGAAAGAATAAAGAACAAAAAGGAAAGAAATAATAATTAACAAGAGGCAGCAGATCATGGAACACCGAAAAGGAAGGAGCATCCCGTAAACAAGCCTGTAATCACTCAATCACGCCTGTCTCTTCTTCCACTATAGCATGCTGGAGCCAAGCCAACTACATATTGGACCACTACCAAACAAGGGCCTAAGAAAGCACAAAAGCCCGTGGTGGACCGATGGTCATCCGGATCACCTGCCTAATCAGAATCACTAAAAGCTTGTAAGTGAAGACTCCTCTTGGTGAAAGTAAGACCATGATCAACCATACCTTTAAGATAACTAAGAACCCATTTGGCAGCGGTCCAATGTGTAGTAGTAGGGGCAAGAAGATGCTGACAAAGCTGATTGACAAAATAAGTAGTTTCCGGGCACGTAAGGTGCAATATTGGAGAGCTCCCACAATCTGACAATATTAAGTGGCATAAGGAAGAGGATCACCACTAGAAGCAGCAAGTTTCAAACTTGAAGTACATTGTGCGGAATAAGGCTTGGCTTCAACCATATGAGCACGGTCTAGAACGTCCAAGATGTACTTGGATTGACGGAGATGCAAGCCCTAAGAGTCACGAGTGTCCTGAATTCCAAGAAAACAATGGAGAGACCCTAGATCTTTCAAGGTGATGTCAAACTTTAATTATTGAATCAAGGAGGCAATGAACAAGTTGTGTGATCTTTTGACAAGAATATCATCCACGTACACCAAAATAAAAATATATGTATCAGATTTGTGGTAAGTAAAAAGAAAGTTATCGACTGAGGATCCCAAAAATCCAAGCTCCAAAAGGCATCAATATAACCGATTAAACCAAGCTCTAGAAGCTTTTTTTAATATGTAAATTGCCTTATTAAGTTGACCCATAATTGAGATGTTGTGGCTCAACATAACCTTGAGGTTGAGAAATGTAAACTTCTTCATCAAGAGTACCATGAAGGAAGGCATTAGACACATCCAATTGTTTGATATCCCATCCAAAATGTATGGCAAGAGTCAAAACAATTCGAATAGTGGCAGCTTTGATAACAGGACTAAAAATCTTAGAAACATTAATGCCACTAATTTGATTAAATCCCTTAGCCACTAATTTTGCTTTGCGATGATCAAGGGAACCATCCTCATTTTGTTTAGTCTTATATACCCACTTAGTGTCAATGACATTGATCGAAAGGTCGAGGAAAAAGGGTCCATGTATTATTGGCAAGCAAAGCAACATATTCCTTATCCATTGCCTTTTTCCACTCTGCAGAAACTATTGCGTGGTTCTTTAGGTAAAGGAACTTGGCCAAGGCAGATATGGAATGGCGAGTAGAGTAATGGGTAACAAAATTCGGGAATCGTTTGGGCCATGAAGAACCAGTTTGTAATCTTGTCACAATCTGGTTGAAGGAAGGAAGGGAATTAATGCAAGGTAATGTTGGTGAGGTGGAAAGTTGAGAAGAATCTATGAATGAGGATTCAGTAGGAGAGATGACCAAGTGAGTATGGGTAGAGTCTTCTAAAATAGGCATGCTATGTGGAGAGGCTAAAATATTGGAGCATGACTCATGCGCACGAGAAGAAACAATTGCATGACTCATGCTATCTGGTAAGTAGTGTGGATCCCCATTCGTCTAGTGGCAAGCTCTGATACCATAAAAAAATTGTATAAAGTGGTATTGGTTCAACTTATCAAGACCAGAACATATATTAACTTATATATACGATTATAGCTTAATGACAGTATATTCTGTACTAGGAAAGAATAAAGAGCAAAAAGGAAAGAAATAATAATTAACAAGAGGCAGTAGATCATGGAACATTGAAAAGGAAGGAGCATCTTGTAAACAAGTCTGTAATCACTCAATCACGCCTGCCTCTTCTTCCAATATAGCATGCTGACTATAACTTTCCTTAACACCTATTAGTCCCTTGGGCTTCCTATTTATTGAAAGAATTGATCTCAATACATTGGACCGACCACCGGGAGAAAAATAGTGTCCAAAAGGAAAGCATGGAAGATCAAAATCGTCATTCTCTGCTTGCCAACATTGATGCATATGGTGCCCTCTCTCTCTCTCTCTCTCTCTCTCTCTCAATTTTTAGACGTATCAATATTGGTTTCATTTTGTTTGCTTAATTATATAATAGATTAAAAAAATTATGGAATAATTAGTTATATATATTATGAATAACATTATATAAGTCTAGCTACTCCAAACTTATAATCCTGACTTTGTCGGTTTTATAAACTCATGTATAATATCCCATCTATTAACTACAACAAAAATGTTTTTAAGTGACGGTTTGAAAATTGTGATAGTCTCAAAACCATCACAAAAATGTATTTTATGTGACGGTTTTTGGAAACCGTCACTAAAAATAGGTTAGGATTGTTTTTACATTCAAACGTGTTAAATTTTTTGTTCAAACGTCACATGCACGTTCGAACGTTGGGGCTACTTATGTGTGAACGTGAAAATTTTTTGTGCCAACGTTCGAACGTTAGTTATTAATGTTCAAATGTTAAATTTTAATTTATATTTTTAAAATTGACTATAATATATATTTGTTTACATATATATATATATATATATATAAGTGGGGCCCCTGTCCCCATTAGAGGGACTAGATGCATGGCGGGGGCCCTGTTTTTTAATATTAAAGTTTGATAAGCTAACATTAAAGAAAATTGGGAATAGAGATTAAAAAACAATAGACACATTATATTATATTATCCATTACATATATTGAAAATAAAATACAAAATATGATTAACTTTTGCAAACAACACTTAGAATTGCTGGTTTACAAATGATCGAAACTCTTCAGTTAATGTCTTAACCTTATTGTTTAAGACATCTACATGATGGGAAAGTTGTGCGATAGTTTGATCTACATGCGCAATATATCTATCGATTTGTTGGTTCATATGCACGTTCATATCTACCATCACTACATTAACCCCAGCAGGTTGCACATCCCCCACAGATGCACCCGTTGGCTACTGACTACTACTCCCAATTGGGGGAGTAACATTGGGCCCAGGCTGGATTGGAGGAACAAGATCTGGTACAGGACCAGACTGATGCTAAACATCTCCCCTCTCCAATCCTCCGACGGTGTGTAGTCAGGTCAATGGGGCTCATCTAGTCTATCACAATCTCCTCTGCCTGGATTGGCACTCTCCGAGCCAATAATAGCCGATTGATGATGACTCTGTACGAGAGGTTGTCCGTTGAGACAATGCTCGCCTCATAACGGATCCTCTAAAATATGACGAGTGGTAAGTCAATGGGCTCTCCACGTGCCAAGTTAATAAGAAACTCTACACGAGCCCAACTGAATGTGGTCTTATTTGCCATAGGGTCTACATTTGTTGCAACATGCGGAAGAAATGTAGCAACTAACTCTAGTTGAAGGAGTTCGGCCTCTCGAGCTTCATGCAGTCTATGCCAGTGAGGATGTAGAAATCCTCATCCCACTCATTATCACTGGCCTCAGGAGTAGTATCCTCGGCCTTGGACCGATCAACATCATTACTGGCCATAGAGTTAACACAGCTCGTAGATGAAGCAGAAGTGCCTACATCTGCCTCAGATGTGCTCGGAGCTAATGCAGTTGCTATGTCACTAAGCTGAGTAGTTGTCACCCCAAGTAGGCGATGCGGGATTCGAGTAACTTAGCGATGACTTTCGCCGAAAACTCGAATTGTACATCGCTTACAATGATGGTGTAAGAGGATGCATCTTGAGCCATGGTTGCCATCCCCATTTAAAACCCGCGAACCATTGAGAGGTAAACCTTTCCCCTCAATGTGCATATTGGGCCCCAGCTTCTCATGACGAAGACATCTCTTAGCGTCTTCCGCTCCCACCTGAGCTTGTCGAACTCATTTATTAGTATTTCCCGCTCACTGATAACTACTCATGGCCTAGTTGAGCAGTGTCCAAACCAGTTTCTTTCCTCCCCCGTTTCCTAGTTGTCATATAGTGAGCCATATTCTAAAAAAAAATAAAACAATAAAAAAAAAATTAGAATAACAATCACGACAGGTTTGGCAGGTGAGATGAGACACAAAATTCTCATATCATCATTACAAATTTTTCAAATTTTCACATCAAATATAATAAACAATTCAACTTTTTCAAATCTCAAAACAATAATAATATTAAAAAAATAATATTTTAAACTTTTATCTAAAACAAAAAATTCTAATCTCACCATCAAAACCTATAGTGTAATGGAAACTGTTATGGACATACGTTCGAACGTCAAGTAGGCTATGTTCGAACGATGATCTTTTAATGATTAAAAACAATTTACGTTCAAAGGTACTATGAATGTACGTTCAAATAGAACGATATATTTGGACTATGCGTATGGAACGTTTGAACGTAAACCGAGTTAACGTTCGAACGTCCATTCATATTTAGAAGTTAAAGTGTTTACGTTCAAATGTTTTATCCCACGCAAGCTTCAAATGTACGTGGTAAACATTTGAACGTTAGGTTTGCCTGTTCGAACATTAAATTGTAACGTTCAAAATTTTTAAAGTTACAGAATTTCAAACAACAAACGTTCAAACATTACGACATGACAACCATTCCTAAAATCTCATTTCTATATGTTTTGAGGCCAAAAGCCACCGTAGAAATGAAGTATACACTTCAAGAAAGGTTTCTATGGTGGCTACTAGCCATTGGCAACCCGTGGTGGTCGAAAGATTAATGGAAAAATACCGCCACAATGGGTTTCGGATTTTATGAAATTGGCCGTTTAAATTTTTAAAAAACACATAAATAGTTAATAGATGAATGCCTATTTTTTTGTGACGGTTGTGGTGGCATTTGACGATGACAGCGGCGGTGTGAGTGGTGGAGCCTGTGTTTGTTTTTAGAAAAAACTAAAAAATGGCCTTTTAGCCATCGGGCTACTGTTTATATACACTTAACGCTCGAACATTGAGACCAATAACGTTCAAACGTTAATAGAAACCTTTGTTGACGTTCGAACGAATGTCGAAACCGTCGTTGACGTTAGGATGTGATAGTATACATTCGAGCGTTAAACTTTGACATTCGAACATGGACATGTGTATAGACTTGAATCATATAGAATAATATTATCTATATATATATATAATATTACTAATTATTATGTTAAATATTATATATATTTATATATACTAGTATAGACGTTATATAATATATTAAATAACATATTATGGTATAGTATTAAATATTATATATGTTTATACATACTAGTATAGTTATATAATATATTAAATATGTATAGTATAGTTTAGTATATACTATACTATAATATTAAATATATATTATAATTTATATCATATACTATATTTATACTGTAATATACTATAATATAAATATACTATATTATACTATCTTTATATATTATACTATATAGTACTATTGTATAATATATAAAGCATTTATAAATATATTATAATATAGTATACTAGACCATAGTATAGTATACTATAATAGACTATACATATGTAACATATGTAACTTCTTTTTCCCCAAGTCTTGGTTTTGTTATATACTTTCTTATATTCGATTGTATAATTATATTTTCTTTGAAAATTGCCATTGATAATGATGTTTGTTTGCATATATAGTGACTGCACATCACAAATGGAATGTGTATATTTTTTTTTGAAAATGTGAATTCATTCATCATACGAAAGTTACAAATGTGACTTATCAATATAGAAAAATCCAGACTATAAGCCAACCTACGCATCGGCTCTGGAGCATCCCCGCACACAAAATGGCGTACATTGTCTTAACTTTTAAAACTCTCCGAAGAGAGATAAAGCACTCTGTATACACATATGGAATGTGTATAGAGGCAAAAGCAAAGAGCCTAGTGATTTATATATAGTATAATATATAAAGCATTTATAAATGTATTATAATATAGTATACTATACTATATTATTATATACTATACATATAATATATTATACTATATTATATTCATATATTCTTATTATATATAATATAATATGTAATATAATATATAGTATATTATATAACTAGTATATTATATAATATACAAATAATAGACTAATTTCCTCCCTAAGGGTTCAAATATGAATTATATATATTCGAATGTGAGGAAAAAAATGCGGGAAATTTTCCGTTCGATTTTGGGCTCTGTGAAGAGAAGTAACGTTCAAACGTTTCAGCTGAAAATTGAGCGGGAATTTCTAAACGTTTGAACACACAATTTAATGTTCGAACGTTTCAAATGAAAATTGATCAGGAATTGCTAAACGTTCGAACATACAACTTAAACGTTTGAACGTTCTATCAAATCAAATAGCCAATTCATGAATACGCACAAGAGGAAGCCAGAGTCATTTCTTTTGCTTCTTCTGTGTGTGAAAGAGAGAGAGAGGGTTAGAGTGTGAGTGGGTTAGAGAGAGAGAGAGAGAGAGAGAGTTAGTTTTTTTTTTCTCTCCATTGAAGAAAGGTAAGGAAAAACCCTTTTTCCTTTTGATTTCTGCATATATTATATTTGTCTTTTTTTTTTAATATATATGTCTCTAACTAGCTAGTATTGTGATTTTTTTGAAGGATTGGTTGTTGTGGTTTGTTGAAAACTTGTGAGTTGTAAGAGGATATTATGAGTGCTATGTATATTTCTAAACGTTATTAATATGTTTATACATTTTGTTGTGATTTTATTGTGGATAATGATAAATATTATGATGTGTATAATGTGAGTTGATTATGGATTTTGATGAATTGGATATGGGCATAATATTGTGAGTTGAGTAGTGAATTTTGATTGTATATATTGTGAATATGTTGTGAATTGGCACTACAAGAAATCTGTCCTTTCCCAGCGATTTCTTACTCGTTGTAACTTATTTCGTTGGGAAATATGTACTTTTGGCAGCGATTAACAAATCGCTGTGAGCTTTAAAACCAACTTATGAATTGGTTTATTGGCAACGAGCGTTAATCGCTGCCAAATCTCAACTTTAATCAGATTCGTTGCATTTCTCGTGGGGCGCGAAAACAAGTGGTAAATTTTAGTTTCCCCGCCCCCTTCCCCCCTCCCCCCACCAACACATTTCCCTCGAAAGCTTTCTGCGATTTCTTCACCAAAACCCAGCGCCAACGATTTTCGACTCCCAGCGTTTAGCACGGCAATTACCGAAACCCACCGTTGAACCAGAAATACACGGCTATCCTCTTCCACCGAAACCACCACTAACAGCGAGAAATCCACCCATTTTGCCAAAAGGAAGGTTTTTTCCTTTGATTTTCTGGGTCACCCGATTTCCTTAGCTGAAAATCGCCCCTTTTTATCTTTACCAACCGGCTATTCGTGGGCTCAAGCGGTGACCCTTAACCCATTTAAGGGTTTTCCAGCTCGCCTCCTCCGTCCTCTCCTCCAATCCGTGGTCGCCGCTTAGCACTGGTACCTTCCCACTTAGAAAAGCTTGGGGAAGCCTAGATTCCCTCATTGGGCGGCTTAGAGCTGCTTATGAAGAGAACGGGGGCTCAATAGATTCAATTCCCTTTGCTAACAGCGCCTCGCCAAATCATTGTGGTAATTTCTATACATATATCTACATATATTTCGAATCAATAGCTCTAGTTTTTTAAATTAATAATGTTTGTTGTGAGGAGTTCTCATTCTCAATTGCTGGTACATATCTCATTCCATTTTTGACAATAGAATGAAAACTAACTTATTAAGAGAAAATTTAGGGGGGTGAAAAAAAGTATTTGTTGAAAACTAACTCTGTTGTTCTTGGAGCATTTTGTTTGCTTAGAAGTGTTGATATGCGGTTGTAAGTAATATAATTATAAATTTTTTACCTTGCCACATGCATGTCATGGTCGAGTCCTTGATAGGAGTAGTTTGCTGAAATGTCCATGCAAGTCATGGTCGAGTCCTTTTCTTGACATTTCAGCACCATTTGTATATAAAATGTCTTCGAGTGAATGAAATTCTTGTTTAGACATCTGATTTTAGGGGCTCTAATTAAAATTATGTTACTGTTGAAATCATCAGGAGGATTCTAAATTCTGATCACTTGTTATGGACGAATTAAAAAATTAAATCAACTTTTTTATTTATTTAATTTTAGTGGCAACTTTATGCACATGGAACTCTAGGGAACTTACTCCATTTTGGCATGTGTACTTAAACTGTATTGTCTTTTTCTGATAATTTAAATGTTAATCATATCTAACTAGACGTTCAACTACCTCAATCATGTTGAAGAGTAAATATTATATAATAAAAGCTCCAATGAGACTTGAGCTATGAATTTAAAATGTGAGAGGAGCTTGCCTGATGTTGGTCTACCATTTTAAGTACTGGGAGCTAGATATTTTCAATATACCAACTTGATCAATGTGTGTTGAAAATTAATATCTATTAATTTCACATTTTCTTGCAGTTTTATTATGATCAGTATAAACTAGCTATTTAGAAGAGAGATTTGAGCATTCTAAGGGATCTATATGTTGCAGGAAAATTAGCATTCTTAATGGTAAACTGGTTTTTAACTTGGGGTGGTCCTAAGTTCGGTTTGTCTGATTGCCCAAATTGTCCAATTGTTTAAAGATTGCCAGAAGACATTGGGGCTTACCTCTGATACAAACATAATATATCTAAACTTACAATATTATTGATGGCTGCCTACTTTCCGCTAATTCTAAACTTAGTGAAATGGTCTTAGGTTATCCGTTGGGGGACGGACTAGTTTTAGCCACCTCTGAAAACTATTTAATTAAAAACCGTAGGGAGGGATGGAGGGCTTTGATCGATGCTTGATCATGGGCATACTTGAACTGCATTTTAAAACAAAAACAACTTGTCTTGACCTGTGTTGAATACTGAATCCATTGCCTTTTATATATGGTTAAAGACCTTATTGCAATTGTTTGGACTTTTCCATTGGACAAATTCCTCCAGAATTCTGGGATTTATTTATTCAAGGTTCTTTGTTAAACTAGGTAAGGACATCCAAATGCCTAACTCCATTTATATTATGTTGATTTTGTGCTCAATGGTGTGAATTAATGGGTGGATTTAGATATTTAGGTCTCATTTGGATTATGAGCTAAGCTGGTTTTTTCTCATCTCAACTCTCCCTGAGAGTTACTCTGTTATGCAAACACTAATTTTAAAACTGAATCCTAATTCTAAACCATCTCATCTCACTTCCTAATTCAAACACAATTTTTAATCTTTATCTCATCTCATTTAAATTCAACAATCTCATTTCAATCTTAGGCTTTACTGATTAATGTTCTTAATCATAATTTATGTAGTGAGATGACATAACTATTTATGTTTGAAGTAGCCTTCATTTGCCCTAATTCGATATATATATATATATATATACATATATATATATTTTTCCAGAACTGGTTAATTTCTTCTAGCGCTTTAGTGCATATATCATATATGCACTAAATATGCAAAGAAAATGTTGAAATTCTGAGTCTTCATTATATTCAGTTTCTTCATTTGTTTTATCCCTTTCTACCTTGATCATGAGTAAACTGCTCATATTTATCCTAAACCGGATTTTGTTGTAAAGTAATTAACTTATTTTGTTCAATTTATGGGATATCTAGTACTAATTAAGGGTAAAGGAAATGCTTCATGTGTGTTTTGCTTCCCAAATACGCCTTATATAGTTAACAAATTGTGCAATTGATCTACTTCTACAAATTATGTTAATTCTTCAATCTTGGATGCTACTATCGGTTCTAATTGGAGATATTTAACATTTGCATACTTTTTAAGACCAATCAAGGTAGTATAAACTATATAGATTGGATAGAAATTCTGGGCATTGATTTAGTATTCTGTGTTAAAATGCATTGCAAGCCATGTATTTATTGCTCGTTTGATGTATTTAGAACCATTATACATGCTAGAAAAGAATTGGATGTCTTATGCTAAAATAATTGCATTTATGCTTATGGAGTAATATTTATTATTCAGTATGGAAGATTCATGTGCATTAATTTTCAAGTACACTTCCCCATAATCGCTTTCTTAACAAATATAATGTGTTTCTCTAGGATACGAATTGAAGTTTTTTTTCTTAATTTGGACACAACTCTTGCTTTATAACGATAACCTCTCCTCATATGGTGTATTTAGTTTAATCTTGTGATGTCGTTTAACTCCAATATCACATTCTTTTGCAACAACTAATTATAACAAGCTTCCATGTTTGATCCTTTTCCTATTATGTCAATCTCTTTGATCTTTCGTCATCTCCTCATCCAATTCATCTTTCTGACCAACTTCTTCGAAGCTCTTTACCATTAATAAACACTACCTTAATCACTAAGTTAAAAAAAAAATTCATCACTATCTCGATTAATATAAGTCTGGTATGCATTTCTCCAATATATATATAGGAGACTCCTAATATAGTTTCCTCTCTGTCAAATCCCAATAAGTTTTCTCATTGAAAACAGCGTCTCGGCTAACAGTTAACTGTCCTTTACTTCTGATATTAGATAAAAAATCCCTCCTTAGCCTCTATCATTTATTTGTAGCCAACAATTTGTATTACAAATGATTTTTATCATTCAGATTAGTCTTTTTTCGTGAGGAATGTGATAATAACTTCTGCTACAACAAATTAATTTCAGAGCATCGAACAAATGATTTGGTAACAGTTCAAGTTTCACTTATAACCTTATTCTTAATTAATTAGATCCTTTTGGTTTCAAGAAATGCTTGGGATTCTCGAAAATGGGTCCTGAGCATTTCTCAGGTTCACTGAAAAAGTTCATTGTAGTTGCTGGTGATTGGCTTTGCCAAATTCCCAAGTGACCAACCTGAAATTTGTGTTATGACTACAACAATTGCTGTTGTTGAGTGGGATCTTAGAAAATATCATATATATAATTAAAAGCTATGAGAATATACTTTGAAGAAATGCTTGTAGAATATTCCTGTCGTTTTAGTTGATGAGATAACTTTTCTGATTAAGCAGGTTTTAAACAATAGTTACTTTTCTTATGACCTTATAGATAAGATGTCAAGATTCTTAAAGGAATGAAGAAAAATTTCCAAAAATTTTTTTAAGTTCATAGCATGAAGACATGAAGACATCTAAAACACTTGATCTAGAAGCAAGCTTATATGTTCATATATCATTTCTACAGCTGAGAGATATGGGTCCCTGTGATCTGTAATTCATTGGTTTTCTCATGACATGCATCCTTTCTTTATGTATTATTATATATTTTTTGAGGATTTTTCATGTGCTACATACAAATATATCTTTTTTCGCTGTTTCTATTGATGATTGAGCTGGATGGTTGTCTGGTTTTGATTGATCTTGGAGCATTAAATCTTATAACATAGGCCACAGCTCAATAATGGTCTCTATAATATTTAAAGATGATTGTCCCTGATCTCTTCGATCTCATGCTCCTTTTCACGATCATGTGTTTCATGTTTTACACAATTATAAATTCACCATCCCCAACTTATACTAGTTCATGNCCATCCCCAACTTATACTAGTTCATGTGAACTTTCCCGTTTATATTTTCTGGATTTGGGAAAATGTACTGATCATAGATTCCTTTTTTTGGTTAAGAGATATGAATCACCCAATGATACAAATTGCCTTCATTTACTCTTTCTAAGCAATTCTTGGTATACCTAAGCAGAAAGAATTTGAAAAAATTCCACTCAAATTGGGCCCTATATAAATTAATATATATATATATATTACTTGGATTTGGTACACTATTATATTATTATGCCTTTCCTATTGTAAGATAAAGTTGACATGTCTCTTAAAATCACGTTAGTTGACAATCTTTTAGTTGGAGCTAATTTTGCTTGTAGTCTTAACACTTATCACTCCTTTTACAACATGAATTTGGAATTGAATCTCATAATCGTTTGAAACAATGGAATGCTTCAAACTAGTTCCCACGATCAGATTATTTTAGATCGCCATTGCAAAACAGATCAAATATGAAATTATATATACATTGGTGTCAATCTGATGATATATATTCACCCTTTTATTTTTTCCTATTTATTAATATTTTTAACTGTATTTTGGATTTGCAATGACTAGATATATAGTTTGTGAGAAATAGTGATCACATATTTGAGTTGATATGAAATATATTAGCTAGAAATAGTTTGAGTTAAAATAAACTTTTTTGGGGTTTTGGGATAAATGAGAGAAATTATTGCATAAAAATATATTATTTGTTAGTTTATAATATGCATATAATTTCATTTTATTATTTAAAAACTTATATTTGAAAAGTTGAATTGTTTGTTGGGTTTTGTTTGAAAGTTTGGAAATTTTTTTAAATAATTATGCCTAATAATTATTTAAATGAAACAATTCATTAACATGGTCTCTTGAAATATGTTTGTATTTGTAGTGTTAGGATATTAGCATGATAATATCATGAGATGAGATGGAAACATGTTTTTATCCAAACCAAGCCCTAGTCTATTTCCTGGATTCTATTTACGACTCTTAAATCACTACTCCCATCAACAGTATTGGCTGCGTGACTCAAAATTTTCTCAGCCTGGCCTTTTCCAATCTGATATACTGAAAGCCATCCAGCATTTACTAACCCCGGCCAGCTATATATGTGCATATATATATTTATATTTATATATATTTACAACTTCCCATACACCCATTCTCATCAACTTGCATGGAATACACAAATCCAGGTTCTTTACACTGCCTATCAAGAAAGTAGGCGTATAACCTTTGTGCATCTCCCTCCTCAAACAATTTCCTTCTTTTATTTCCCAAATAATTCTCCACGTCCTTACCAATGCATCCGATGTTAAAATCACCACCTGATTCTTTGCTCAACACCGACATTATCTTCCTCGTTGGTACACCAGACTCATTCAAAGTGAGAATGAGTTTTTTTTGGACACGCGTTACGCCTCTATGTCCACGAAGCAAACTAGTGCTTCTCGGTGTAAGTAACTCATGGTTGTGTTCACGGATGAACTTGCATACTGTCCACTTTTGACAATCTTTTTTTATACACATCGTTGCTTTACACCCAATCTTTGTTTCAGCAGCTTTAAGAATTTTTCGTTCTATTTGCTTCCGACTTTCACGCCGAAATCCTTCCCTTGAGCAAACATACTCTACTAGAACCAGTTTTCTGTCATCTTTTGATAATCGAGTATGGTTGGTCCTCATTGCAAAACCCGTTCGTCTTGCATATGCCTTGTAAAATGCTTGAGCATCTTCTACCTCATCAAACTCCTTCCCAACGAATGGTTCAAGAAGTCCACTACTCGAACTGGAAATCTTATTGACTTCATCTCCATCTTCCACTTCCACATTAACTCCATCTTTCACATTCACTCGATCTTCCACATTCACTTCATCTCCCACATTCACACAGTTTCCCACATCCACATTCATATCATTTTGTTGTACTCCAATTTCAGCATCACTACTAACATCTTTAACTTCAGGACAATTTCTACTCATCATTATCTCAAGTTCATCACTATCCGAACTCGACAGAAAATCCTACAAAAAAATATAAATTATAAAAGCATAACAATTCTTGTAAAAAACTATGAATTAAAATGAGAACTGTAAAATGGCTTATAAAGTGTTAAATTTATCCAATCTAGCAAATTATCTGTTTTGTTTTCGAGGTAATTATAAAGTCATCCAAGATACATTACCAATATGCTCTAAATAATATATATTTTCAAAGATGAGACAGCATGAAAAAAGTACTAATTTTTTTAATTAATTTGCCAACAGATCGTCCAGCTTTTGGGGCTTACAGAGTTTAATCCAAAAGAGTAAGTACCCAAGTATTAATTAGAACCAGTAACTCACGGATTTTAGAACATGGTTTTCTGCAATTCCTCAAAAAAAATATGTCTTGCAAACCGACTGAATATCATATGAAATAAAACCCAAAAACTAAAATTACTCAAAACAATAATTTAATAGATCTCCTACTAAAACCAAGAGGTTCACAATCTTAAAACCAGAAATTAGTGGATAGTAAACCAACCATGTGCAACGGACTGAGGGAGGCTAAATTCAAAGAAGACCGTTTCGAGGATGCCAAGTTTGAAGGGGCTGAAAGGGCTGAACTGGAGGCTGGGATGGGCTGAACTGGAGGCTGCGACGGGCTGAGGTGTGAACTTGCGAAGTGGGAGGTGCAAACTTTCGGGTGGGGGCTGCGACGTTGTGTTCTAAATTTTCCCTCTATTTTTACATATAAGATTTTGCTATCTCCTGTGGTGTGGTTCATCGAATTGGGATGAGAACTAATGACGTGTCAGGCTACCATTGGTTGCCGCTTAAGTCTTGAGAACTGCATGACCATTCCGAAGAGTTTCTAATAGAATAAAATGAATCGGAAATGAAGTTCCCTTCAAGCATTTTGTCAAGCATCTGATGTGCGTACTAAGAAATAATCTCATTATCGTACCCAGAGCACTCTGACTCATGTCCTTCATTTTTTTTTCCCGTTACACACGGTGCCGAATGGCGTCCTTAAATTCATTCCCCATCTCTACAACCCAAAACCCATCCTCCATGGTTAATCCCTCTATCTTCTCTTCCGCGAGTCACTGCATCAACATTAAGCTAACCATAGAAAACTTCCTTCTATTGAAAGCTCAGATGGTATCCTTTCTAAAGGGAAACGACTTCGATCATGTGGATGGCTCTTCTCCCATGCCATTCCCTATGACTGATGACCTTCCAAATCCAGCGTATACTCAGTGGGTCTTAGTCGATCAATGCATCCTCTCGGCGATTAACTCTTCACTATCTGATCAAGTCTTAGCTCAGGTTCTCGAATGCACAACTTCAAAGGAAGTTTGGACCACTTTGCACTCTCTGTTTGCTACTTAGTTATCTGCACACATAATGCAGACTCATTATCAGCTAGCAACCTTGAATAAGGGTCCTGAATCAATTACAGAATATTACCATAAAGCCAAAAGTTTGGCAGCATCCTTAGGAGCTGCGGGTCAGCCCTTAGCACCATCTGAGTTTTCAGTCTACCTTCTTGCAGGTTTAGGAAAAAATTATGATGCTTTGGTCACTTCTCTAACTACTCGTGCCGAACCCCTTTCCCTTCACTAGATTTATAGTTTTCTTCTCAATCATGAGTCTAGACTTGCTCACCAAAATCACACCCTTCTCAGTGGTTCCTCTATATTTGCTCATGTCACCACAACGAAACCAACTGGCTCTAGTCCTTTAACTTGTGGCCGAGGGTCTAGGGCTATCGTGGTCGACGTGGGGGAGGGAGGTTTCCATCCTCCTTTTCTCCACAACGCCCAGATTCCCATCCACTCTATCAGGTGTGTAACAAGCCTAGGCATACTGTTCTTCTATGTTACCACCGTTTTAACCATAGCTACCAGAATGCCCCACCTTCTTCACTTTCAGCTAATCTCACCACTGCCTACCCGAATGCCCCATCCTCATCACATGTCAGTTCCTAGTTTCCTGACACAGCTGTGACTCACCATTTTACTTCAAATTTCAGCAACATTAATGTGGATTCTTCATCATATCAGGGCTTAGACCAAGTGAGCATTGGAGACGGCTCCACCTTGCCAATTCAACACATGGGCTCTGCCCAGCTTCATGCTCTATCTGGCAACTTACTTCTTTCCAAATTACTTCATGTTCCTTCAATTACAAAGAATTTAATTTCTGTTTGTCAATTTTCACATGATAATTCAGTCTATTTTGAGTTTTACTCTAATTGTTTCCTTGAGAAGGATTTGCAAACTCGGCGGATTCTACTTCCAGGCACCGTTAAGGATGGATTGTATGTTTTACCTGCAGATGCCACTGCTTCTTCCCCAGTTTCGGTTTCCCCTCAAGCATACAAGTAACGTGCCAGTGGCAAATTAATGAAAAATTCCACAACTGACTTGTTGCTACCCATTTTTACACTATAATTTGTGGTTAAAGTTACTACCATAAAAACCGAGATATGTTGTAGTGATATTGAAGAAAATTATGTATAGAAAAACTTGGAAAATAATAAGTTGTTATACCGTTGATCAGGAGAAAATTAAGGGCCATCCGGCACTGCCCAAGTATGTAGATACATCGAAGTATTGAAACCTCTGCTTCATGGCTTCATTCAAGCAATATATAAATGGGAAGGGCCCCTGTTCTTTGAGCTTCAAAAAACAGGATAATTATTTATTCAATAAATTTGAATCAAAAGTGAAATAATCTAAATCCTATTATACGGATAACATGTTATTGCATAAGACATATCTCATATTATTTAATTATTATAATTTTTTAATATTTTTAAATCTCATAATAATAATAATAATATTAAAAAAATATTATAATAATATTTTATTTAATTTTTAATTTTTAATTTTTATTTCATCTCACCTGTAAAAACAAAGAGAAAGTCTACTCATCTGTCCCCAACTCTCCAACACCACACACAAGTGACGTGGCTTTATTTTTTTATTAATCTTTTATTTATTTTTTCTCTTTCTACAGTAAAACGTGTGTTTTCTCTTCTTCCCACGTTTTCCACTTTTTCCCCAAAGCATCTTATTTGAATTTCTCCTCCCATGTTTCCACGATGCACCCCTCCGACGGTGTTGCAGTACATCTCTAGAGTCTTTCACAGAACTCCAATCGACCAAGCTAGGAAAGTCAAATGGCCTTTTGCTTTGATGAAGCAGTGGCTATAAAAACTCTCTAAACCAAAAAAATACGATCTAGGAGAATACGAGCCACTATAATTAAAAAAAAAAAAACAAATCAAAGTAAGAGAAAGCAAACCAAGGAGTTAAAAACTGGAAAAAGTTGCCCAGAGTGATGATTACGTGTTAGATCTAGTCCGGGCATCAGCTTTTTTAAATCCCTTTACTTGTTGGAATCCCTTCAAGACTGGGATATTGTTCACTCTTTCGAGTAGAATTTCCTTCTGTTTTGTTTTTGACCGGATTCCATATTTTTCTCCGTGTTTCATTTAATTTTTCTCTCTGTTTCTTCCACCGATTGCTATCCTATTTTTTTGGTCTCAGATTGCGACTTTATTATCATTGGGTTTGCACGGCTTCTCTTTGCAGCGAATGTTCTTGCTTAAGCCGACGGAGGAGAGAAGAGTCGACGAGGAGAGAAAAATGATTCGGTTTTGAGAGGAGAGAAGAAGGATTCGGCAGAGGAAGGGGGGAGAGCAAAGAAACTCAGAGTCTCAGAGGAGGAGGGAGGGGAGGGGGGAGCAGAGGAACTCGATTCGCTTTTGGGATTAGACCGTTTTCAAATAAACCGGGTTTGCCACATCATTAAAGTGTGTGGTGTATGTGCCCAAACCGGCAATTTCTTAAAAAAACAAATGAGGCATTAAATAGGCCATCCATACAGTAGTAAGTACCCCGGGGAAGAGAAGTAAATAGGTCATCCATACAGTACTAGCTAGTACCCCGGATTATACATACCTGTACTCTTTTATCTCGAGGCTGAGCACTGGTCGGTGGCACGGTATATATGCCTTTGGTTACCCACACTAATTTTTGTCCCTGAGAGATTTGGAGAATACATCAAAAGGCTACATAGTAGGTGATGCTAATTTGGTGGCTAAATGCAGACTTGATGTCATATCCCTACAAGTACAGGAGGCTGAGTCTCTCTCCGAGGAAAGTCAAAAATGAAGCAGACGTATTTTTCTTGTCTCTCTATCTAGATTTAGTAATTGGTTCTACAATTCCTATTCCTACAAAGTACAGGAAATTGTATTCAAAATTCAAGCTGCGAATAAGGGACCAAGTCAATGGCAATCACCTTGAAAGAATATGTCAGTGATAATATCTTGGATCCTCATCATGTCTCTGATCTTTTTCTGTTTGAGGTTGATGCAATTATGACAAAACTCTTTTATCTTGCAGGTGAGCACTGGTTCAATTTCACCAATTATAGGTTGGTTTCGCAGACTTCTTGTCCGTGAGAGATCTAGAGGACACATCAAAAGGCTACTTACTAGGTGATGCTTTGGTCGCTGAATGCAGAATTGATGTCATGTCTTCTGTTAAGGATTTTCTGTTAAGTAATCGGGAACAAAAGCTATTAATTTATAGAGATCAACATGATTTTGGCTAAAAGTACCGTGCCTCTGGAACAACTGGTCGGCTGAATAAAATGGGCGCAGAAAGTACTTAATTCTCTCTAGCAGCAGAAACTTTAGAAGGCCGGATGAAATTGCAGATACTTGGACCTATTAAAACTGTGATGCTCCCAACTCTTACATATGGACACGTGAAAATCGAGATATTGGAATGATGACAATATCAGTCACACATTTCATTGCCAAGTATCAAGTGTGTGTACATATAACATGTGTACAATAAAACCATGCAGGAGATAATAAAAGTCTTATAATTAAGTACTAAAATTTTGTTTAAATACCAACTAGCTTAAAACACACATAATAAAATATTAGAAATTTCAACATTATTTCAAATCTAAATTACATAACATAAAAACAAATAAGATAATTTCTAACGTAAAACAACTTCAAGCCAAAGCTCTGGCAGAGCCGCCTCATCGGGCTTAGCCTCCTCCTCCTCCTCTGCATTAACATCTATGATACCAAAAATAGTGACGCAGGTAAGTAATAATCCAAACACCAAAAGATAAAAATATATTACACTCAATAATATGCATGAAAAAATGCCAAATGCATATGTCCCAAAAATTCACATTTTTGCACGTACGCCAAAAGTCTCATTTGGCCCAAAATATTTCCTTTAACTTTTTCTCGCCATTTTACCAGAAAATGGCCTAAAATCCAAATCTCAAATCGATTTCCATTTTCATTAACCGAATGCACCATGACCTCCCTTAGGGGTTATCCGCACACTCTGGCTCCCTTCATCACACCATGGGTAACGACCATGCATGTGACTTCATAACGAGCAATGCCCAGTTCTCCATCTAGCGCGTATGTAGCCAAGCATCCTCTAGACCCCGCCAGCAGAGGGGTCACGGAGTCGATACGAGAGCCTTACCATCCCTCCCACTCTAGTCGTTGCCCAGCAATAACCCAGGGGACGTCACTCAGTATATTACGCTCCTGAATGACCATAGGAGCTTCACCGAGATAATGCCTCATCTCGGCTTAGGGGTCGTGATACACACGCACCCAAAAATCCGTTTAACTCGTGAAAACCCAGCTTTCAATATCCAACACATGTATATGCATGCACTGTGTAATGAAAATGACATGACACAAAATATCTAGCAATTCTCAACATCAACAACAAACAAACAACTCCGTCCTCAAATCCATTCGACCCCCGACTCCTCGGACTCAGTCCAGAATAACCAACCAGTCACAAATTTATTGTAAAATCAATAATATATTTAAATCCAAAATGAAGTTAGGAAAATACTTACAGTGCTATATAATAATTTTTGAATGATCAATGAGCTGAAAAAGGCGAAAAAAAAGCAACGTAATAGTGTAAAAACACTCTAGCCGTTGGTTGTAAAATACCCATTTTTTATTATGGACGAACCAAAACTTGAGATTGATAAGGAATGACTTAAAGGTGTTTATGAAACTAGTGGAAGTGAGGGTTGGCCGTGGGTAGCGGAGAAAACAGCAGTGGAAGGTCAAAAACCCCAAAACGGAAAGTGAGGTCGTAGGGGCTACTCCGGCGACGGATTGGAGTTGGAAATAGGTGGTATAGGATGGCAAGAGATCGGTGATTAATTAGTAAAGAGATGGTAGCCGGAGGTGGAGGGACAGCGGCGGAATGGCCCAAAAGTCGTGCGGCTTGGAGGAGTTCGTGTGACTTAACGGTGGTTCGGATGGAGGTGAAATTTGGTGGAGATAATCACCGCCCGGAGGGAAAGAAAACTGGGTGGGTGGTGTGCTACAAACCCAACACGCACATTAATTATCAGCATATAATATATGTGTATTATATTGTTGATAGTAGGGGTGAACAACAGCCCGCCCAACCCATAAAATGACCCGACTCGTGTGGCCCGCAACCCATGACCTGCCCATAATGATCCGACCCAACCCGAATGGTTCGGGTCGGGTTGAATTTGCAGTTTTTTTCCTTTTTTTTTTATTTATTTTTTTTATTTTTTATTTTATCTATCTCACTAAATATTTCCAGTTTTTTTTTCCAGCGCCTTTCACACTAAATATTTCCAGTTTTTTTTTTCCAAAGCCTTTCTCAATAAATATTACATCTCATAGTCCATCCATCTACTACATTATATTCCATAGGCCATTCATAACATAAACAATAAATAATAAACATGAATATAATGTCCACATATATATTATGATTCATAGCAAATATTTCAGTCCTTTTAAACAAATTCATGAACTAGAAATAAACATGAATATAACGTCTAGCCTTTCTCACAAATCCATTCATTCATCCACTACATTATATCCCATAGGCCATCCATAACATAAACAATAAACATGAATAGAACGTCCATATATATAATTATATATTATCAATGGAAAATATTACAGCCATTTTAAACAAATTCATGAACTAGAAATAAATATAAAATGTGTAGACCATAAGCCTTGAGTCACTCCTCATCAACATAAATAAAGCTTGATTGGGGATCAAATTCTGAAAAAAAAAGAAGAAAAAACGATTATTAAATTATATATAAAAAAAAATTATGAAAAACTTCAATAAATATGGAAGAAAGAAATATGTTCATTACCTGATTCTGCCTCAAAACTTTCAACATTGTCCAACGAGGCACGAAGATCAATAGGTATTGGATCTTACTCCATCCATAACAATTTGAACTGAATAGAAAAAATTAAGACCATTTGATAGCATAAAGTGCAAGACTGTAAGCTCCAACACTTATGACTTCCTATCTGTTTTTCTATTTTACATTAAAGAAAAACTCTGCAGTCTTTACTCCCATTCTATTTACTTAATTTAAAAGAATAATAAAATCGTTCCAAACCTACAGAATTTTATTAAGTGCCAAATCAAAAAGTATATATGCAATAAATTGTATCTGATGCCTGTACCCTGGTGTACTCCAGTGAATATACAAGACTGTCACAAGATGCAATTCAGTTTATGTCAGTATCAGCAAATCAGTTGTATTCCTTTCCTCTCCTAGGGGAAGCTTAATGTTAATAACAATTTATACATGCCAGACACACCTACAAGGTAAATTTATTAATTATTTGTTTTCTCTATCATCCAGGTTTTTTTCTTTATGGAGGTTGATGCCTTTAAAAATCTTCTTGAGCCTCTTCAAGAAGTTGCAAGAAAGTTCAAATCAAAGGTAATTTGTTTGATCTACATTTAAAGCCATTATTGTAATTAGCTAACCTTTTTAAGTGTGATTTTCTAAGATAATTTTGTTGCTGCAGATAATGTTTATATATATAGACATTTCAGATGAGAATCTTGCAAAGCCTTTCTTAACTTTATTTGGGCTTGAAGAAGCAGAGAACACTGTGGTTAGTTTTCCAGTTAGCAACTAATTATTTTCTGGGGTTTTATCGTTAAATTTTCTTCTTTCTTGAAAAATCTTTAAATGAGACTATAATGACGTTATGGTTTCATTTTTTCTTTTTCTCATATAGGTGACTGCATTTGATAACAGAATCAGCTCAAAGTTTTTGTTGCAGTCAGATCTGACCCCCACCAACATAGAAGTACCATTTTTTTCTTATGATAATTATATTTAACCTTTGGATAGATATCAGCTTAGACAACCATAATGTCAATCTGAACTGGGTTTTTTTAGGAGTTTTGCATACGGCTCCTGGATGGTACTCTCTCTCCTTACTTCAAATCACAGCCAAAACCAGACAATGTGAGCATCTTCTATCTTTATATTTTATTTTGGATCACTATCTTTATATTTTATTTTGGATTATGGATATGCAATTGTAGCCTGGACCATCCTTAGTTTTTTCCTTGAATAGATGATTTAGAGTAGTTGCAAGGCATGACTGTGATTCATTTGTGTCCTTTTAGGGATATTTTTCGTTGCTTTCTTTTTGTCATAATTGTCATGAAATGCATAAACAAAAACTCATCAAAATGCTATCAAACATTTTTGTTTAAGCTCTGTTCATAAGATGACAGACTTGATTAATTTCGAGACATATATATCAAACAATAAAACCAAAGTAGGACACTACCAAAATCACCTACAAAGTTCCTAGCAAACCACTTCTTAAACCTAGAACTAGCAAAAAAACCAATTACCAAACTCGAAAATCAGTAAAAACCAGAATCATCATCTCAGTAAAAACCAGAATCATCATCTCAGCAAAATATCATCAGCCACATGCCTCAAATCCATAAGCATAATAATATTGCAGACTAGTAGTCAATCGATCTATTAACAATTCTTGGAGACCCACGCCGTAAGCAAAATCCAAACACATCTATCATCAGGAACATACCTCCTTCTTGGAAACCCACGCCGAAGCTGATCTTGGAGCTGCGGTCGAAAAGAGAGAGAGACCCACGCAACCGTCTGTGTGAGAGAGAGAGAGCGAGAGAAGGAGAGATCACGTTGGTTAGAGAGAAGTCGAGAGAGAGAGGGAGGGGGGCTAGGGTTGAAGACGAAATGAGAGATCACGGGTTGTTGCGGTTTCGCCCGCATAACATTTCATATGACCCGCTTCAATTTTAACCCGACTTTGATCGGGTGAATTTGATCGGGTCAACCGGGTCAATCGGGTTATAAAGATATATGCACACCCCTAGTTGATAGAAGCGCAAATATGGAAAAAATAAAGGAGACGGAGGTTGAAGAAAGGCTGATTCTATTCATTTATCATGTCTCATTTACAAGATAACTACTGCTATTTATATTACATTTACAATGAATAAAATAAATGAAATAATGTAGGCTAATTGCCAGCGCATGTAACTATAACATAACAATTATCACATCCTTTAATCTGGTGTAGCCGTAAGTATCTGAGATGAATTTGTATCCTTTATTCTCAACATCCCCCCGCAATATGGAGAGTAAATATTGATTACTCCTATCTTGAGTAGCAGTCAATTGAATGTGGGAGAGTGTAATGGTTTTGTGAGTAAGTCTGCGAGCTGAGCTGACGAGGGTACATATGCAGTGATGACCTGATCAGCTGATATCTTGTCTCGAACTAGATGACAACCTAGTTCGATGTGCTTCGTTCGCTCATGGAACATGGGATTAGCTGCAATATGTAGGGCTGCAAGATTCTCACAATACAAGGTGGCTGGCTACGAGATGTCGATGTTAAAATCATGGAGCCAATAGCAAAGCCATGTCAGTTCACATACGACTGATGCCATGGCTCGATACTCGAACTCGACAGTTGAACGTGATATGGTGTTCTATTTCTTGGACTTCTAGGAAACAAGATAGTTGTCGATGAAGACACAAAACCGTATTATGGAACGTTTGGTGTCTGGGCAATTTGCCCAATTAGCATCTGAATGAGCAAGTAGTTCTGGCTTAGAGGAAGCTGGAAAAAAATAGGCCCTATCTTAGGGTGCTTTTGAGGTATTTGAGCACTTTGATGATGGCATTGTAGTGTGGCAATCTGGGAGTGTCCATAAATTGGCTCAGCAAGTGTATGCTATAGCTCAAGTCAGGCCTTGTGTTAGTGAGATACAACAACTTGCCCACTAACTTCCGATACAAAGTAAGGTCATTAAATGGTTCTCCTTCATCTTTGCTCAATTTGATGTTAGGTTCCATGGGGGAGGGAGAGGGCTTGGAAGCCAATAAACCAATTTCGGATAAGATATCCAGAGCATATTTACGTTGGCAAAGCTGAATGCCATGCTGTGATTGTGCGATTTTCCATGCCAAGGAAATATTTGAGTGAGCCGAGTGTTTAAATTTTGAATTTTGTCTCCAAAAAATGCTTGACTACCTCACAGGAAACAACATCAGAGCTCATTAGGATGATGTCATTGACGTAACCAAGTAGTGCAACAAAGGATTAATGAGTGTGTTTGGCAAATAACTCTAATCCGATTTGGATTGGATGAAGCCAAATTCTACAAGTGTGGAAGAAAGCTTGGTATTCCACTGCCTGGATGCTTGTCGCAAGTCGTGTAGGCTTTTCTAAAGACAACATACTTTGTTGGTTTTTGGCTACAGGATGACCAGGAGGTGGCTTCATATATATTTCTTCATCAAGTTCACCATACAAGAAGGTGTTGTTGACATCTAGCTGCTGGAGGTCCCAGCCTTTGATTGCAGCAATGGCAAGGAGACAGCGTATGGAAACCAGTTTGGCAACCGGTGAGAATGTGTCATGAAAATCTATACCTTCACGTTGAGTGAAGCCTTTTGCCACTAAACTAGCCTTAGCTCTTTCAATTGTCCCATCGATATGGAATTTAAATTTATAGATCCATTTGCAATCAATTGGCTTATTGCTGATAGGGAGATCAACAATGGACCAAGTCTCATTAAGCTCAAGAGCAGTGAGCTCTTGCTCCATTGCTTTGCACCAAATAGGGTGTTTGATAGCTTGGGTATATGAAGTTGGTTCGGTGTTAAGAGAAAGTGAAGTGGTGAAGGCTTTAAATGTGAGGGAGAGGGAATCATATGATAGCAAGGAAGAAAGGGGAAAGGAAATTTGCTTACTTGCTGTGGAGTGACCATCAGAAGCTTTCACTGTGGATTTAGACTGGGTTGAAGCTGTGACTTGTTGGCAGTGAAAGTCTTGGAGGTATGCAGGTGTTTTTCTGATTCGAGTTGATCGACGGAGGGGTGGGGGTGAAGGGATGATAGGAGAGGGTGTATTGGTATCAGAAGAGTGAGAATTGACATCTGAAATATCATATGAAATTGGGTCAAATGTTGGGGATGGTGGTGTGATAATGTGGTCAAATGATGGTGGTAATGTAGGCGTGATAGGAGCAGGATTTGTGGAGGGTGTGTGAGTTAAGGAAGGAAAGGTGGTAGTTTGTTTAGAGGAAAGAAGTCTTCATGGAAAATGACATCTCATGAGAGGAAGATTTGTTTGGTATTGATATCAAGGAGTTTGTATCCCTTGACTCCATAAGGGTAGCCAAGAAAAATACATGGACGAGCTCAGGAATCGAATTTGGTTCGGGTGTGGGTGAGAGTAGATGCATAACACAGACAACCGAAGACCTCAAGGTGAGAAAATGGTGGTTCGTGATTGTAGAGGATTTCGAAAGGAGACTTGTAATTGAGGAGTGGGGTGGGTGTTCGATTGATTAGATAAACTGCTGTGGTGATGAATTCGGACCAATATTGCATGGGAAGGCCAGATTGAGATTTTAGCACACAGGCCACATTTAGAATATGATGATGTTTGCATTCAACCAAGGAGTTTTGTTGGGGTGTAGCCACGCATGTAAGTTGGTGTAGAGCAACTTTGGATTCGTAGAATAGGGGCATATGGAATTTGGCTCCATTGTCGGATCTAATGGTTTCGATATTGGTTTCAAATTGAGTTTGAACAAGGGAAAAAAAGTTCTGAAGTGAGAGTCGAGCTTCAGGCTTTGTTTTTAATAAGTACACCCAAGTGCATCGAGTGAATTGGTCAACAATGGTAAGAAAATATTTAGTCTCATCGTGAGCTAGAGATTGGTTTAGTCCCCATATATCTACCAAAACAAGTTCAAAGGGTTTTGTTGCTTTAGTTTCGGATTGAGGGAAAAGTAATTTGTGATGCTTTGCAAGTGGGCGAACTTCACACAGAATTTTGGAGTCAGAATGATGCTTAGAATTAAATTTGGAAATGTCATGTAATATGTGTTTAGTCATGGAGCTATGTCTAAGTCTATAGTGCCATAAAGTAAAGATATCAAACTTGGTGCTATTTGTGGTATAAGTTGTACAAGAAGGATGTAATACAGGGAAAGAAAAGGATTGCAAGGCTGTGGTGTGTTGTCGTGGAAGCTGGAGGTGACATAAGCCATTAAGTACAATCCCTACTCCAATCGTTATCCAAGATGAAAGGTCCTGAATAAGACAAGAATTGGAAGAAAAAATTAGACAACAATTTGAGTGAGTGGATAGTGCCTTCGTAGAAATAAGATTGAATGAAAATTCTGGAACACATAAAGCATTTTTGAGAATTAGGCAAGCAGAAATATGCACATCACCCATGTGTGTGGCTGCAGTTTTGTGACCATTAGGGAGTTTGTTGGTGTGGTTAACTGCTGTGACATTATGAGTGAAGAGATGGGGGCTACAGATCATATGAGCAGTAGCACCCGTGTCAAGGATCCATGAGGTAGTGAGATGAGTGACTTTGTGGTGTGTTTGTGAAGTTGGAATAAGAGATACTAGACATGGGGGGCGTCCTAGATTAGGGAAGGCTAGCTTGCACATGGTTCACAGTTGGTGCGGTGCCATTGGATGAAGGATTGAGCAAAGCAAGGAGGTGGCTGTACTGCCCTTGAGTAATAGGTGGTCCATGGGTGAGCTAATCGCTCGAGAAAAGACTGATGTGCTGAAGACTTGGATCTAAAATTGGCTTTGTGTCAGGGTGGAAAGCCATTGAGTTTATAGCATGTCTTTGGTATGTCTTGGGATGCGGCAATAAGCACACACTAGAAGGTTGCGGTTGGCCTTAAAGTAATGCTCTAGAGTGTGACCTGGGATGTTGCAATGACAATAGAACATCCAGACTTTGTGTGAGGATGATGATGTGCGCTGGTTAGGCACTCTAGCAGCCATGGCAAGGGGAGCAGGAACAACATGGAGTTGTCTTCGCTATTCCTCTTGTTAACCCAAATAAGTCACGCGATTCAATGGAGGAAGGGGGTCATGAAGTAATATCTGAGCACGAACAGAATCGTATGAATCATTTAGACCCATTAGGAATTGCATAACCTTGTGGCAATGCATGTATTCCATCAAAGTCTTGATTGAACCACAGGTACACAAAGGCATTGGTTCATAAATTTCAAGCTCATCCCAAAGACATTTGAGTTTGTTGTAATATTGGTTTACTGAATCGTTGTCTTGAATCAGTGACGAAATTGATTTGGTGATTTGGATTGAGAATCGTTCACGAAGATCCTTCTAGATGTTGGTTGCTGTGTTGACATGTGCAATGCTCGATCTGTGTTTTGAACCAACAGAGTGTTGAATCCAGGCAATAATCATGTCATCGCAATGCTCCCAAGGAGCAAGAAGGGAATTAGATTCTCTAGTGGGTTTGTATCCTTTAATTCGGTGCAGCCGTAAGTATCTAAGATGAATTTGTATCCTTTATTCTCAACATATATATATATATATATATATATATATGAGAAAGAATGTGAAAACTTTCTCGCCAATTTTATATTATATGGACTACTTAAATTTGGTGGTTGTATTTTATGATCATGTTGAAAAGGAAAAAACAGTCGCATGCACGCCCGCATATTCTGAAAAATAGAGAAAAGTAGGAATTTAATAAACGATATACAGGTAAGATTAAAAGTTGTTATATCCTTAATTGATTTGAGATAGAAACAATTAACAAGTACCCAGGAAGGCAAGATCATGAAGTAATTTATAAGGAGCCATCCAATAGTACTACCCCTGGATACAATGAAATAATATTGTGTAAGAAATGGGCACCCATAGCTTGCACCTCTTCACCTTCTCTTGGGGGTTATGAAGTGGCTTAAAAGCCACTTCATGAGGCTTGATAGCTAGCCCTTAATGGCCAGCCAGGGGGTTACACTAGAGGGGCCATTTAAATAGCTCCTCCCCCATTTGGATGATACACTTGGATCAACAAGCTCTCTCTTTCAAATGGTTCTCTCTAGTCCCAGTATCTAGGCTGTAGAATATGTAGTTGTTGCTCTGGTATATTACCACGTAACACATTCCACCATCAACGTGATAATTTTGAATGATCAACGATGCCGGAGAATCCGTGAAACAACCGCACTAGATCCAAGATATTTCCGACGAGATAATATCGCTTCTGCTGTGTACTTTGATATAGTATTTCTAACATTGGTATCAAAGCATGGATCGGTGATTCCCAATTTATATTTTTCGTGCTTGTAGTGATTTCTTTTACGGAATATTTTTTCTGTGATAAAATTTTATTCCTATTCGGTAACCATGGCCGAATGAGAGATGTCGATTGTCATAGCACAGAACAATAAGCCACACATGCGAACAGGCGGTGTTGTACCATGCACAGGGAAGGAGTAACACCATATTGCTTGTTTATCTAAATGCCATCACAAGTTTTTTTTTTCATATCGTGGCGTAGTGTAAACACCGCCACTAATTCGTTGCTGGCACATTTTTAAATTAACGACTTTAATATAAATGCTGCTACGAATACGTTACCTACACATTGCATTAATTAACGGCATTTAAAACGCACCAATAATATGATATCCCACAACAAAAAATAATAATAAATCAATTAATAATAAATATGATATAATGGGTCGTTATTCATATAATAAAAAAAATTACAAACCAAATCACATGAAAGTTCTTCATGGATAATTCTTCTTCTTCACATTGTGTTTGTCATTAGCTTTAGGACCATTTCTTTCATGGGTAGTTCTTCTTCTTCACATTTACCTAATAGTTCTTTGAAATTGTTATGCAATCGTTGAGCCTAGAAAAGATAAGAAAAGTCATACTAAATTAATAGAGAGAGTGATATATGTTACAGGAATAAAGCGTACGTAGTAGGTTATATGTATAAATGGATGGTACATTTTATTATAATATAGTTCTATCTCAGACATTAGAAAAACTAGTAGGGCCTTGTTAATATGTGCACAAGAAGGTCGTACAAATAAATCAACTTACCAAGGATTAAGCATAAAATTAGTAGAAAAATAAAAATAACTTACCAAGGAATATATGCAAATAAATCGACTTCATGTGAGTTGCAATACTTAAAGTTACCACTGACTAACTTTTTGATAGTCTAGTTAGACACCTACAACATCAAACAGGGTATAAAAGCATACCCCCACTCCCACCCCAAAAATAGCCCCAAAAAAGGCAAAAAGAAAGATGCATCATCCTTATGCAGATGATGTACCAATTACGTAACACTTACAAGATATGGACAGATGACAGATGAGAAATGAGAGAGGATCGAGTTACGTCTTTGTAACAATTTTTACAAAGTCCATGAGCAAAACCAAGGTTTCTCACTATTTTTATGTTCACATAGCACTTCCCTAGACTTGAGAACCTAAAAAGTTACTAAGGAAGTGAGAAATATTGTGATGAGTAAGAGAGAAAGAATGGAGAGAGAAGGCATGATGTGAGGGAGTTTACGCATAAAACGACATGGGAGTTGCAAACGGTGGTGCTGAACGTCAATTGGGCGGTGAAGGCTTGTTTTCTGGCATCTTTTGTTGCTGCTTGTGGTGTAGTTGTGGCCCAAATGTAGCAAGACATGGCCCTTGGTTTGGAGAACAATGCCATGTTCTTCTTGCTTAAAATAAAGGCTGGTTCAGTACTTATATGTAGGTGGTTACTAGTTCTTGGCTTCTCAGATTTGGCTTCCGATGCAGCTTTCCTAGTGCGGAGGGTGGTGGCGTTGGTTGGAGGCACTTCCTTTGTGCAGGAGAGGACTCAGCTGCATTGGAGCTGCATCTCGTTGGTTGACAGCATGTGTGGTGCTGGAATATTGAGGAAAAACTAGGTTAGGCACTTATAATTAATATGAGGAATGTGTTGCAGCGTATTAAGCCGTGAGAGGGAAATTTAAATTTCCTGAAAATTTGAGGTGGGCTGAAGGCGCCAACTTAAGTTTTCATTAATTTTTTTTTTAGGGAAATTATATGTGTGGGTATGTACGCCTCTTTCTTTCTAATTTGTTGACTAATATTATGCTTATTATATAAAACTTGGTCTTATTATAATTCTATGTTAATATAAAAATATATATAATAAAATTATTATAATCTCAAAAATAAATATTTATTTGATCATATGCTTTAAATATAATATATATTAATAACATTTTATCGCTTAGTAAATTCTCAATTATGTTCTTTTTGATAATTATATTAGTAAATTAGTAATACTAATATACATTATATATTAATGTATATTAATTACAATTTATACCCAATGGTCTTATATGAACACTCTAATACTATTAGTAATATACTTTAAGTGTATATATAAATTATTATATAAATCACTAAAGCTATAGTTATACTAATACTATATATATCACAATTGATGTGACTACCAATTGTTGAAAAGGTCGGTATTTCCATCAATACACCAAATCGACGGAAAATCGTAGTTTGTTTTGTAATATTTGGTGCTATTTTGCGACCAAAATTCACAACACAAAATAATAATAATAATAATAACAAAAAAAGAAAAAAGAAAAGAAGAAGCAACAAATACTCTTATAAGTTGTAGTGGGCGGCTCAGTATGAAAATAAAGTGTTCGCAATTAGCCTAGTTCTATTGTGCATTAGTTTAATTAAGTTTTTAGGATAAATAATGATTTTACATGGTATTAGAACAGTTATTCTAAATTCAAACTTTGATGATGACACTTTATCCTAATAACTTAAATATTTCCCGTGTGGAGCCCGTTTATTGAGGAGGAGTCAGGTGCACTCATGGGGGATCAGTATAAAGTGACTCTATACTTTATCATATTCAATTAAATGTCAAGTGTTGAGCCCATTATTTGAGGATGTCTGGCGCACACGTGAGTAGAGTGTAAACTGATTCTATACTTTATCCCAATTAATTAAATAGTCCATGTGTTGAGACCACTCATTAAGAAAGACTAGTTGTTCCACATGACGTGAGTAAAGTGTTAAAATATAAAATTAATAATAAAATCTATCAATTCCTATTAACTTAAACTTTTTAGACAATTGGTGGTATATTATTGAAGCGGTTTAAATAAATATGTAAGTAACATTAATGTTAATAAATATTGTATAACTTATTTTCTGTATTGAATTATGAAAAATGTTGAAGATAATCATTTTTTAAGTTTTTCATAATTTAATTTTGAATTTAGGTACTATCTGTATGAAACAATAATACTTCTATAACGATTTTAGAAGTTATTTTTATTGAAATAACTCATATTTCATATAAATGCTCTTCATTAAAAATAAAGTTAAAAAATAACTGTGTTTTTTTCATTGCTATCTCATTTATATTATACAATTTAAACAGTAACTTCATTTGGACCTTGATACATTCCTTTTGGAACATTATTATGAATAAATATTCTTCATTTGAGTTAAGGTTAAAATTAAATGATGGTATATTTCTCATTACTAATCTTTATCTTACAAAATTCAAACAATTCATACGGATTAACCATTCAAACAAAAGGTCCTAGCAATTCAAAAACATAAATAAAATAGATTAAGCAACAACAAACATTATATACTACAAAATGTACATGTATAATGAAACTGTAGGCTATTTATTACAAAATGAAAAATCACTAATTTCCATTAAACTTATTATTCCCACATCTGTAAAACTTCCCACATCTATAATGGACCATATTTGCCTCCAAAAACTATAGGTTTAACTTCATTGTTCACCACATAACCCGCGTACGTAGGTGGTGCCGTTTTATATTCCCCATTAATCTCTCTAGGGTTTTTTTTTTTTTTTAAGAAGAGCCGGTAGCCATCCACATAGCAGCCTCGTTCCAAGTTTATTAATAAATCATCACTTGTGGCGGAGGAATACCACAAAGAATCTCAAAAAGAACAAAAATCATTTCTCTCTAATAAAAGCCATCCCCAGCCGATCCATACGGATCAAACCTCTCAACCGTGTTTGCTCAACTCCCAATCCAACAAAATCCGAATTTACACCCTGTGTTCCTTCCTTTTCCAAAAAATCAGCTACCTTATTTGCTTCCAAAAAAATGTGCCTAAACCTTGCATTAATCTCCATGGCAATCTCCTTTATCTCCTCCCAAAAGTCCCAAAGAAACCAAAGCTGACAAATTCCGGAGGTGAGCCAATTCATAACTACCGAGGAATCTGATTCTACTAGGACGTTCTGAAACCGTAACTATTTACAAAGTCGGAGCCCATCTAATAAAGCACGACATTCGACAACATTATTGGTAGCAATTCCGTAAAAATGCGCAAACCCAGCAATACATTTGCCATTAGAATCCCGGATCACACCACCAGCCCTTGCCTCTCCTGGATTAGTACGAGCACCACCATCAACACGTAGTTTCACAATTCTCGATTCTAGCAACTCCCATTTAAAATAATTCACTTTTTTCTTGTGCATAGGAAGTATCGGTAAATTTAGGTTCTCCATCACCAAGCTATCTCCCTTCTTCATTAGCTGAAATTTACGCAGCAACTTCCTACACCTTAAGCAACTTCCAGCCAAACTTCATAAAAAGTGAATCCTACACCTTCATCAAGTCTCTAAAACCAAGACCCCCCTCCTCCACAGGCTTACAAATCATGCTCCAACAAACCCATCAGCGCTTTCTAGCCTCCATCGAAGATCCCCAAAGGAAGTCCGAAAAAATTCTTTTAATCATTACAAACACAGCCTTAGGCATTTTCAACACCAAAAGCATATGAATTGGCATGCTATTCAACACGTCTCAAAAGAATGATCTTCCCCCAAAAAGATAATATCTTTCTTTTCCACCCCGCAAGTTTTTTTTTTTGTATCCTAGCCAAAAAACCATCAAATAAATTGATTTTTAACCGACCCACATACAAAGGAATTCCTAGGCACACACACACGGCCATGCACCCTCTTCAAAACCATATATCAATTTGAGATCATTCTTCGCTTCCACACCATTAGAGGAGGAGAAAAAAATAGTAGATTTACTTGGACTAATTAACTACCCAGACATCTCCTCATAACGATGCAAAGTTGATATGAGCCTCCTGATAGATCCCTTGCCAGCATTGGCAAAAATCAAAATATCGTCCGCATATAACAAATGCGATATGAGAGCAACGCCGTCCGAATGATAGGATTTGATACATCCCAATTTGAATTGCTGGTGCAACATGCGCGAGAGAATTTCCTGAGACAAGATAAATAAATAAGGTGATAATGGATCACCCTGCTGAATTCCAAGTGACACCTGGAAAAATCCTTTAGAACAACCATTCAACATTACTGAATAAAAAGGGCAAGAAATAGCATTAAAAACTAGATTCCTCCAATCCTCAGAAAAACCCAACCGACGTAAAACTTCCATAAGGAATTTCCAATTAACACGGTCATACGCCTTTGCCATATCAATCTTCAACATCACATTACCACCTCGTACCTTCCGATTTATTCCTTGCACCAACTCCTGAACCAAAGCCATATTATCAAAGATACTCTGACCTGGAATAAACGCTACCTGCTCCTTAGAGATAATTCTTTCAAGCACAGGGGCCAAACGAGCAACCATAATCTTTGTCATAACTTTATAAACTACCGAACAAAGGCTAATTGGCCTAAACTGTCCAAACCCCACAGGTTCTTCCACCTTAGGAATCAAAACCAATTTATCGCACAGAAGAAAGTAGAGAAAGGTTGCCACGCAAAAATATCCTTTGCCATCCCTACAAGATCCTCTTTCACAATATCCCAAGCCAAAGTAAAAAAAGAAGCTGAAAACCCAAAAGAAGCTGAAAAGCCATTAGGGCCAGGACTGCTATCCATAGGAATAGACCAAAGGGCAGCCTGCACTTCTTCAACAGATGGCGACCTACATAAAGCTGCATTCTCCTCTGCAGTTACGACCGGAAGAAGCAGGTCCATCTCTGAAAAATTGGTATTTACGCTAGAACAAGTAAAAACCCTCTAAAAAAATTGCACTACCTCTGTATGAATATCCTCAGTCGAATAAAAAAATCTACCATCCTCTAGATACATTCTCTCTACTTTATTTTTCGTATTTTTCACTCTCAGCGCAGCATGGAAAAAAGTAGAATTAGAATCCCCTTCCGTTAGCCATTTAATCATTGACTTTTGACAAGCCAAAATTTCCTCCCGGTGAATCCACTGCAGGTGTGTTTGTTTAACATCAAGTAACTCACTTTCAGCCTGGACAAAATACGCCCTTGCCACCTCCTCTTCCAACAAAAGAACACGATCTCCTAGCTTTTGAATTTCCACCTCAACACGACCAAAAATTTCTTTATTCCATCTCACCAGCTCACCTTTTAGACGTTTAAGTTTTTTACTAATCCGCACCATAGCACAGCCCTCCACATTACCCTCCCAACACCTCCGCCCCAATAGAAGAAAGCCATCATGAGAACCCCACATCCGAAGAAACTGAAAAGGCTTCGCAATATGCTCTCTATTACAAGATTCGATCCAGTCGAGCCCAAATTCGCCACCCACCAAGACGTCCGTTACACCAAGACAAACGACTCCCTTTGAAAGGGAAATCAAGCAGTGCACAATCATGAATACATCAATTAAAATCAGCCTTAGCCCTAGGAGCCCGAAACACACCCCCAACCTTTTCACTTTCATTACAAATAATATTAAAATCCTCCCAACAAACCACGTGAACCTCTGAGGGTTTTGCAACCTGAGATACTCCCATAGTTGAATCCTTTTATCATGGAAACAACTGGCATACACAAACAAAGCAAATACACGTCTCGAACCAAAAGAAAACCACCCTGAAATGGCTTGATCAGAAACAGAAGATAGCTCGAACTCCACTTCATCCGCCCAAAACTTCCAAATTCCCCCCCCCCCAACATCTGAATTACTAACAAAGGATGGTAACCGCATCCATCAAGACTACATTTATTAGCAACAAGAAAATGTTCTAAAATAGCCACCACCAACGGACGACTTTTTTTCAAGATACGCCGAAGCCTATATTTTGATGAAATAATACCCCTAATATTCTATATCAGAATAGACATCAAGAAATCAAATTAATTTTTTGGAGCAAGTACGACACTCCAGAACAACAATAGATTTCTCTTTCCTCACCCCCTTCACCTTCTTCAATGGGACATTCATATCATGGTCAAAATCAAAAATTTTAGCAGCCAACTCATTTAACTAACCTTCTGGTTCCCCATCAGAAACTGCTCGGGAAGGAGTAGCCACCTGCCTCTGATTAGTATCTGCAAAAACATCTTCTCTGGCCAAACCACCAAGCTCAAATTCCAAAGCCTCATCCATCATCCGCAGCATACTCCTAGACCTAGAAGCAGCCATACTCTGTTACATTTCTGAACCGGACGAATCATCATCAACCATATCACTCCATTTGCCCAGACTAGCATCATGATTATGAACCAGCAAAACAATCTCCAGCAAGCCATCTTGTTCAATTCTTGACTATGCATATCCATCTTGTTGTTAGAAGTGCACAAAACATAGGTATTTACCCCTGGAATTTCCTGCACCGACCCACTTGGTTCTTTCTCTCAAAGATCACCCTCACAATGACCATGAATCATACTCGATTGTGAGCTAAATAAAAGAGACTCTATACCCCCAATTCCCTCTCTTTTCCGTGCATAGAACTTCTCCAAAATCTCCGTATGATGAGACCTCGATGCCTCTCCTATCTTAGCCTGCACTACCGGCATATCGTCCTTCCTCATTGTATTTTTAACCTCCTTCCAGGCCAATTTCCCAGATTTTTATTTCCCTTGTCCACTGAATCAACTTTTTATTTCCCACGTCCACTCTTACACTTGGATTCTTGGTGCCCCTGTTTCAGACATGAGACACAGTAGCTAGGCACCACCTCATAATAAACCTCTTGAAAATAACTAGAACTGCCATGAGGCGGACCCAACCAGAAAGAATGCCACAAAGGACAAGAAATATTCAGTTCAACACAGATTCGAGCCATCTCAGGCCGTGTAACCCAAGCCGTAGCATTGTCCCTCTTCAAAAATGTCCTAAAACCATCTCCAATACTTCGTAAAATCGATTCTTGAAAATAGTTTGGAGGAATACCAGGCAACGTCATCCACATCGGGACCCAAGGCGAATCCTCCTCTTCAATAAAATTCAGAGTCCAATGAAAGACCAGGAACGACACACCAAGAATTTAAGAGTTACCTCTAGCCATTACCAAAATAAAATCCTCTTCTTGAACCATCCTCACCAAAACATTATGTGGATTTCGCAGTTGTCCAATAACTGGTATTGTTTTCAGCCCCTAGCGGCTTTGAATAAATCCCCGAATATGATCAAGCGAAGGTCTTCTACATAGAAATTTTAAAACCATCGAGAACCGGAACGGTTCCGACGACAGTTGCTCCTCCACTTTGGAGTAAACAAAGAACATCTCACCATCTTGAAATTTCAGATCTCTATGAGGGATAGGAACGTGAGGGAGCATCTGAGGATTGGAACCCACCACTTCCACAAATCTTCATCCTGTATTTTTTGTCACAGACTTCCCATCTGTAGAAACCAAACGGCCCTCTGCCAGACCAGTGCAAACCTCCCCTTGCTTCCCACAACCAACCGGCGGCGGCAAAGGGCCGGCACCCAGCACCATGCATGATAACCCTAGATCGCCTCAAAGTTGAGAGAAAATTGATCTATCTGGGGTTGCAAAATGTTTTCAACACATTCACATCGTGCCTTACATTCTCACACTAGCGGAAAATCCTCCACAGAACTTCCCTTCACTTTCCTATGATCATATCTTCACCTCCACAAAGCAACCATGTTCCTCTATCACGTCCCTTCACTTTCCTATGATCATATCTCCTCCTGCACACAGTAACCACGTTCCTCTATCACGACCTCCACACATGTAGTGACCACCACGACGTTACTACCACCACGTTCCTCCACTAATCGATTGAACGTCCTCTATTTTGCACCCTCAAAACAGAGCACTCCATAGCAGTGCACATCCACAGAACGTCCGTTCATGCCGTCGCTAGCAGCTGCACCAGAGATCGCCAGTGTTGAACTACTCTCCACCATCAAACACTCATGTACGTTTCACTCTCTAACTCAGTTTTAGTTACATGATGTTATTCAATTATTGAATCGGATAACTCCTTGATCTTGTTTCTAAATGTATATGTACTTAATATCATGGATTTCATTATAAAACTTTGAATATTGCCGTGTATGTAACTGCTTTTTAGAACCTCTATAAAACCACAATAAACTCATATATATTTGTTTCTATTTGAATTGTTAAACTTTGAATTCTTAGTAAACGCATAACATTACCAATGTGTTGATCAAAATATTTTTAAGATGCATGTCTTTAGTCGTAAAAATCATTCATGGCCTAGTTTTCCTCCTACTGATCATACTATATGATTATCCTTAACCAGTAATATCCCATATCTCTAAACATGTTAACACTTGATGATTGAATTAACTTAATTGTGCCATTACAGAAAAGCAATCTTGCATGCGCTTAGATGGAATGTTAATAGTCTTTGTGGATTTAAGGAACCATCTATGGTGAACTTTTTATTTTCAAAGCATGACAATGAAATAGGAATTGTATCGTCAATTCAAGGAACTATCTATATATGGGGATTTTGTTTCCAAAGCATGACATTGAAGTGGGAACTGTATGGTGAATTTTCTGCTAAAATTCTAATGCAATATTTATAGTTGAATTAATTCAATCACTCTTGCGGATTGGAAACTTCCAAAATCTTATTTAGGGGGCAGCTTTTGGTTCAAAACAATTATAGACCTCTCAAACTGTGTACTTTTGGTGGTTGTAGAATCTCCTGTAAATGATAAGGATTAATTATCATGATGAGTTTGCCTCTGTTGAGCTCTTGTACTCCTGCAAATTAATATTACTAGCATGGAACAACCATGTATTATAGAGCATATTGAGTCTCATAGTAGACTTTGCATTTAAAATTTATGCTGCTGAGTAGTTACCATCATGTGCTTCCAATGACCTTTTGTGCTTTTGGGACAAGGTGGTGTTTTTAAGATCTTCAATGAACTTCTTTTTATTTATTTGGTAAAACATATCAACTCCATGATGATTACCATTGTAAGTTTTCTTTATTTTGCTTCACTTTTCAAAGTTCAATATTATTTTCCATACTATCTCATATCATGCTCCAAATATTATTATTTCTATTGATTTGCATATATGTAAATTTGTTTTTGTATAGGTACAATGAGTCCAAAAAAGAAGACAAAGACTACCATACCACACTTACGAAGACAATCTACAAAATTACAAGCTGTCCATAGTGAGACACAATCATAACCATCCCTTGATAAGGCGGCCCATTCATTACCCTATATCGATGGGCCACCCCTTTTCGTTGATAGGATGGTGGAGTCATCACCTTCTATAGATTGTCCTCCCCAGCCATCATTATTTTCGCAGAAAGGAACCCAACCTTCTACATTGAGCCAAATGGGAGGCGAACTATCCACACGTACAGAGATAAGTAGAGAGACTGAGCTATGTACATCTGTACCAATAGCACCTAGTTCGGAAGCAGAAAATGTCGACTTGTGTTCCAACATTGGAGATCATTTTATTTTCATTGTTGATATGTTTTTATTTTTCTTACTTATTATTTATTTCACTATGAATGTAGATTTACAAAATAGTAACAATGTAACTAAATCCATTTTTGCATATAGTAATGGAGATAGAGTAAAGAGACCATTGCACTTGATTCATGACATTTGGCATCTTCCAGAAGGGGAGCGAATTGATATGGAGATCAATAATCTTGGTCAACCCATCAAAAAGCAAAACTCAAAGGTGGTAAGATTTGGTGGTCTGATAGTGAGAACTAATAAGTTGGCTCCAATAATTTACAAAGATTGGAGGTCGATGCCTAAGACCATAAAGGAGGAAACATGGGGGTCTTATAAAGGTATGGAATTTTTATTAAATCATTATTATTAATTAAATAGGTATATTTTGAAAATTTTGTTAGAAAGCTACTCACTCACTCATGTAAATTTATTTTGACTGTATGGCAAGTTTAAAGTTCTTGATGACAAATTGGATGTATTCAAAAAATGAATACTAAAGGGCTTGGGGAAGAAATGGAAAGCCTACAAGCACGAATTGAAGAAAAAGTTACTTAATGAAAAAGATACATCTCGAGCACAAGTTGTGGTAAGGACAAGTCCTAATATGGTGGACTTAGAGCAACTAGCAGAGTTGGCTAATCTTTGGTTTGATCCAGAATATATGGTAACAACGTGCGCATTTCTATTATAGATTTATAAAGTCAACCAACTAGTTATTTTAATCATAATTCTCATAATCTTTGTGATGTTGTAGTCAAAATGTAATAAAAACAAGGATTGTCGTAAGAAGCAGGTGATTGTTCACAGCGGAGGATCAAAACGTCATGGGCCCAGAACAACCTAGACATGTACACTGTTTGGGGGTGCCAACCCCTACAAGGCAAACTTGTCAACATTCACTACCAACTTTAAACTAGAAGATGGTATATCAAATGAAGAGTTTGATAAAACACATTCATGCATGCACTAGTGACCACCCCACATATGTTTAGTATATATCAATCAACCTTATTCTAGAATTTTTGGACCCTCATTTGAATTTATATTCAGCCTTCAAGACAAAATCAAAAAGAGAATGAAGAGGAAGAGAACGATGAAGAATAGGAAAATGCCGAAGAGGAAGATGATCAAGAGGAAGATAAAGAAGTGAAAGAGAATGACGAGGACAATGATTGAGGGGATTATAAGTGAAGAATTCAGAAATTATATCAATATTTTAGTTTAATGGTATTTGCAACTTTCCTTAATTGAAACTATATTTATGGTTATGTCATATATCGACGTTCGCTCTGTTTTGCTAAGTTGGAATTGGGACAGATTATAAAAGTTTTGAAGTCAGATGTTAGGAGAAGTTTTGGATTATGCATTAGTTTTGCTACTCTTTGCGGAAGTTGTGAATCTTAGTAAGATACCATTTACTAGTTGTGAATCTTAGTATGATGTTTAACATATTTTGTCATAAAGTTCACAAGCACCACATTCTTTTTTAAAAAAGAATAAATATGAGAACCATATTAAAAGATTAAATTTTTAATAATAGACCCTATTTTTTCAAAAAGAATGTACGCCACTTATACAAATTTTAAAAGGAATGCACAATACTTACGTTACTATATTGTACATTACTTATTAAATATTGAAGTAAAGAGATTGAACTGCGTCGCATTAAGATCTCAACGCACGAACTCTCTTCTATAGTTCTATTGAACCTCCTTCCCTCCAAAACTGGAATGTGATATATGCATTTACCGATAGGGCATCCCAGAAATTCAACTAAGATTTTGGGAGAATTTTCGAATCATTTAAATAAGTTTTTATTATTATTTATTTTACTACCAATAAATTTATAATAGTCTTCACCGCTGACGCTATATATTATTACCGACGTAACAATATATACGCTGGTGCATTAATAAATTATTGGTGTTTCGTTAATCAATATTTGGCATTTTATAAATACTGCCAATGCTATATAATTATTACTGGCGTAACAAGATAAATGCCGAAAACTACTTATTTACCGGTGTAAAATTAATCAATGGTCGACGTTTGTTTAAACGATATAAATGCCGAAAAACTTAATACTTTACTGGCATAAAATTAATCAATTATCGACATTTTGTGAAACGCCACTGACGATATATATTATCACCGGCATAATATTATAAACGCCGGCAACCATGGTTAAAATAACATCGTAAAATTAATCTATTATTGACATTTGTTGAAACACCACCAAAACTTTATATTATTACCGGTGTAACAATATAAATGTCAGGAAATTACTAATTTTCCGATGCATAATTGCTATATTGGCGACGTCGTTATAAACGCCGCTAAAGCTTTATATTATTACCGGCGTAACAATTTAAACGCCGGAAATCTCAATAAGTTACTGGCATAAACATTAAGCGCCGACAAAAATATATATCTACCCAAATTTCGAGCATATAAACACCGGCAATTTTGTGTTTTTTGTAGTCGAACAAGATATTTTATCAAATTAAATGACACATTTAATGCTTAATTTAAGTAATCTATATTATTAAAATTAAAATAATTAATAAAAATATGTGGTTTAATTACTGTATATGTAGTTGTTGTAAGCCAGCGCCGAGATCGTGGCACTACGAGGGGTGTCTACATAGAGAAAGTAAGGAAAGTAGATAAAATTAAAGTTGATATTCCTGATGATCACACCGGTGGCTCTGGGGATTCAGCAGCTTGGCTTGCTTCTTATGTTGGTATGCTTACTCGCACATATGCACCGATAGCAACATCTTCCTAGGTTAAAGTTCTCCAAGATGTAAAAGACCGCATAAAAAGATGTTGTCTGGTAATGAGCTATATCCCAAGAAACCAAGTATAACATGTTGATTTAAAATTAGTTTGTATTTATACTAATTGTTTATAATTTACAAAAGGATGAGTTTGAACTTAATTTTGGCTGGCGAGACGATCGACTATCTGTTGAGGAGCTGATGTTGAATGCATTCCAGAGGTACAGAGGTCGATACCATGCACGCTATCAGAAGTTCAGTACTACAACAAAGGTGCGTCTAAACCCATTCCAAGTAATGCCACCAAACTAATGGGAGAAGGTTTGTGATATGCATGAAGATCCCGCTCATCAGGTAATTTCGCTGCTATTTTCTTTTAATAATATATGATAGGTATTAAATATATGGTTATAATAATTTTTTTTTAGCAACGGAGTACTATGAATAAAGCAAACAGATCAAATTTAATGATACACCATCTTGCGGGTTCTCAATCTTTTCAAGATTTATCTAAAAAAATGGTCAGTTATTCTAGTTCTTGTTAAATATTAACATATACACTTTTTTTTATTTAACTTCTAATCTAAATTTCCCTTTTGGAGCAAGAAGAAAGTCCTACTAACTTTTATCTGACCCAATTGTATGCTAAAACACATAAAAACTGTGATGATGCTTGGACTAGTCCCGAAGTAGAGGCAAATTATGTAAGTTAAATTTTATTTAATTCAAGTCTAATACAGTATCTTTGTTACTTATACTAACTTTAATTTTTTTTTAAGGACAAGATGATATCTGTTAAAGAAACTATTGTGGATCCATATTATGAATCATCTATCAACGATGCTTAGATCCTTTCTCAAGTTATTGGATCACGTTTTGGATATTTGAGAGGCTTAAGACATTTCATGAAGCCATCCTCGACATCATCATCTTTTAAAGCCAGATCGAATGACGATAAGACTAAAGCATTAGAGGAAGCAGCACTTGAGATAGAACGTTTGAGGCCCAAGGAAAAGGAATTGTTGACCCAATTAGATCAAGCAGCAGATCTTGAGGCGAGATTAGAAGAGAACAAGCAAAAGAGGCTGGAGTTGAATAACCAAAAAATGTTTTAATAGTGGCAGTTAATGATGTCTCAAAACTCTATGCCACCACTAAAATTTTAAAATTTATTTTTTCTTTAATTTTCTTTCAATTATGATGTTCCAAAACATTTGACCAATTGTGATGTTTGAATTATAATTTATGCAATTTTCGTATGATATTTTTTTAATAAATTATGTTCTATATGATTAATACCGTTGGAACAGTAAATAACTTGTTCGAACAGTAAATTACAATTTACAAATCCATTCGAACAAAAAAATACTCATTCGAACAAAAGCTAACCCATTCGAACAACAACTAAGTAATACAGTCTGTATGACGGTTCGAACAATAAAATATTTGTTCAAACAACATTAATGTGCAGAACCCCCTTCAAACAGACAAAATTTTCTAAAATAAAAGGTTTGTTAAAATGAACAAGATTTATGTTCGAGCACAAATCATTTGAAAAATTTATTCCTTCGAACACATAAAATCTGATCAACATTCATTTCGTTCAAACAAGATCAAATATGGTTATTTGTTTGAATAAAAAATTCATATAGTTCGAACGGTACGTGTCGATTCGAACGGTACGTGTCGATTCGAACATATAGGTTTCCATTCGAACGGTTTGTTAAGAAAAAAATGATTCGTCTCCAAAAAAAAAAACCCGTTCAAATGGTTTCAACTGGGTCAGTCCAATTTCATCCCTAAAAGTTATTTTTTGAGTCTCCAAATACATTTCGAGACAGTTCTTTTGAGACAAAATTTTTTCATCTCTAAACACATTTTAGGACGAAATTTGGATTTTTGGAGACAAGATAATTTGTCAAAAAAAAAACCCAAACTCTTGTAGTGCCACAAGTAGAAAAGATTCTTTAAAGGCATCGGAACGTGCATATCACAACTAGACTTCTAGCAAAATAGCCTGGTATTTTGCACATTCTCCACCCTGTCAATCAGAACACCTTAGACCATACCAATTATCAATTGACTCTTCGGTCAATCCCCCATTCACCAATCGGCAACTGTATCACCTCTTCGTGTACAAGAAGACCTTCATGTACGTACTTCAAAGTTGGCTTGGGCCACGAGGAGATCAAGAAATTACAGATTATTGAATTATATTAATTTTATGTGATTTTTTAGAACAAACAATATACCGAAGTCCATCTCAATAAGATTACAATTTATGAATAAAAATTGATAACTTAGAAATGAAGGGCATATTAATATTAATCATGTTGTTATAAAAGTTCCTTTCCGTTCCTTCTTAATAAACTTAATTATAATTTGAGTTATTTACTTTTCGTATCATGATACGAGAAGTAAAGAATAGAATAGATCATTCTATTCTTTTTCATTCGTTATATTTATTCCAATATCGCACGCATTTTTTTCTTTTTCTTAACTCGATCTATTACTTTATTCATTCTATTCCTTGACTAACTCTCAAACAAAGCAAATATATATTATAATATTATAAGAAGAGTTCTCCAATTCATGTATATATAAGGATGGCCAGGAGAAAGAAGTGTTCAAAAGGAAATTAAGCATGGCCACCATGTACCGCGAACCAGTAGCAAGAGTCCATCCATGCGGCGACTCTTGCGCAAGACCATCTCGTGCGAGTGTTACATATTCCGATTACATGGATGCTGGAAAAGTAAGCTGCCATTGTGATCTGCCTGCTGCTGCGACTGGTATAATTGTTTTCATTTTTTTTTTGTTTATTGATTTCGTATTGAATTAGAGACTTTTATTATCATGGGATTCTTGTGATTGGCAAGAAAGATTGTTGGGTTTTTAATGAT